>VZTO01024798.1:1737-67542 GCA_013400615.1 Syrrhaptes paradoxus
GGGCGCTTGGCGCCAGAAGCGAGAGCCCCCCTCTCGTAGTAACGGTATTTCACCAGCAGCCGGGTTGCCCTGCTCCGCAGAGTGAGCGCGAAGATTTCCACTTATTCTACACCCTACATGTCTCTTCAAGCTCGTCTTGGGGAGCATGGGGGTGGAGGGAGATCCTGGGTGTCGTACTTGTATTGAAATGAATTATTGCTACTCATGATCTCAAACAATTATGCAAAATGATGGTGTAACAGACATTCCATTTGTGTGATTCTGAGAGTCCCCTTTTGTTTTTCAGCCCCAAAATATTCTACTAACCAGTAAGTCCCCTCTGGGAGACATTAAGATAGTAGATTTTGGCCTTTCAAGAATAATGAAGAGCAGTGAGGAACTAAGAGAAATTATGGGAACTCCAGAATATGTAGGTAAGTTGTTACAGTGAGTGCTGTAGCCCTGAGGAGGGGACTCTCCACACTTCGGGGGGATGAAAAGAGCAAGTGTCTCAGTTTGGTGAATGCCAGTCTGGCTGTGTAGTTCCTGTGTTGACAGATCATTTTGTTACTTGGATACGGTAGTGCTGGAAAAGCTGCAACTGGTGAGCTCTGCCAGTGTAATGGGTGCTAATCGTGTGCTTGTGTTGAAGATGAGTACACACTTTCAGTGATTCTCACCAGAAGTGAGAACAAGTATTACTTGAATTAAAAGTTCAGAACTATATATTCAGTCTCTGAATATAATATTTTAGATTGAAATAGATACAAATCTCCACATTCTTTTAAAAGTAAATCATTCCACACCTTGAAAATGTACTTGAAAATATCTTTAAGTTGTATAGTATGTCCTTATGGGTATGGGTTTCAGGGCTGGGACACGGAATGTTGAACATTTCTCATTTTTCCATAAGAAATTTGTATACTGCTTCTGAGAAGGAGATTAGCCTGACTTCTGAAGAGCACAATAAAAGGAAAATAATTTGTTTTAATTATAAACAATGAATGATAGTAATCACTTAAGTAACTTGAATAGAATTCTCTGTTTCAAAAGTGTTATGCTTCAAATTACTTTTATTTTACCACATGCCCATTATTGCACTATATAACTCCAATGTAATGTCTGCATATGACCAAAAAATAGAACTTGCTTTTTTTTTCCCCTCAAAAAGCTCCTGAAATTCTGAGTTATGACCCAATTAGTACAGCAACCGACATGTGGTAAGTTGAACAAATTAATGGTCATCATAACTTACTTTACTCAAAGTATTTTTTAAAAAAAGACAACACCTAAAAAACTGTTTTTCTTTTTTTTTTTTTTTACTTTTAATTTAGGAGCATTGGAGTACTGACATATGTTATGTTAACAGGGATATCACCTTTCTTAGGGGATGATAAACAAGAAACATTCTTAAAGATATCTCAAATGAACATAAGTTACTCTGGAGAAGACTTTGACCTCATATCAGAGTCTGCAGTGGATTTCATCAAGACTCTGCTGGTTAAGAAACCCGAGTAAGTAAAAGACACAATTGTATATGCTAATATGTCTGACTGGATTCGGTTTAAATGGAGCAAGTGCTGGCATCTTCATTTTTAAAGTATAAGGGAACTTTGATTATTTATATTTCATTGCGTGATTACTTTTCATGTACATGAAAAGAGAAGTTCCCCATTTTCTGAATTCATTTCAGAAAACTGTATGAATTGTAGCCTGTGGTACAGTATACTGACTTCTTTTACAGGTGCCTTGCTGGTGTCTTTTAAATGAACTGTGCTCTGAGCCTTTTATTCTTGAGGAGTGGGTGGAGTACCTTACTCTTTTCTGGTTCCTTAGTATGCTTTTCTCAATAAGCAGCAAATTGGAAAATCCAGGTCTCCAAGCAGAAGAGGTGTTTTCTGTGTGTGGAACTTCACCAGTTCTCCATGGGGTGTGTCAGCTATTCAAATTGCCTACTGCTGGCCTATAGGAATACTTTTAAGAATGTAAGAACTGGATCATTTTCCTATATTGAAAATAAGATCTGTATAAACTTTGAAATTTGGTTGGCAACGTGGGAGTGTAAACAGTGATATTTAAGCACCTATGAACTCCTTTTATTGTAAATGTTAGCCGTTCATCTCCTTGAGCTGCTGTTGGTCTTTTCTGGTAGAAGGTAGCTATCAGCACTCAAGTTCTATCAGTCTGTCTTTAATACAGTCATATCCTTGGAATAATTTGTATCGATCTCTTCTGCAAGGTACTGGACTTCAAATTCATTTTAACAATTTTCCTTCCTCTCCAGGGACCGGGCAACTGCTGAAGAATGTCTTCAACATCCATGGTTAGAACAAAGCAATAATCCTGCTTGCAGGGCCTGGAATAAGATTACAGGAGAGGAGACCAGTGGTGTCACCCAGAAAGATGCAGATTCTGCCTCTGAAAAATCAGTAGATGCTGATAAAACTGAAGAGGAAGAATCAATAGTGACAGAAGAACTAATTGTAGTGGCTTCATACACACTGGGACAATGCAGGCAGTCAGAAAAAGAAAAAGTAAATGAGCAGAAAGCCATTTCCAAACGATTTAAATTTGAGGAACCATTGCTGCAAGAAATCCCAGGAGAGTTCATTTACTGAACTGTGTGGAGCTTCATAGCTGTAACCGGAAGGCAGCATTTTCTACTAAAGTGAATCTGTGATATGCAATAAATGTTCTAGAAAAAAGAAAATGTTGATAAGTGGCATCCAAGGAAAATGTGCCAAGTTTTTAATTTCATGGAACAGATAAATAAGATTTCAAGTGACTGACAGGAATTTAACAAATATAAAAGTTTATTTTTGTTTGTAATTTTTATTTCTGTTTGGGTTGTTTTTGTGGCTTGATAGCAAAGTTTTTGTTAATTGCTCCAGTGTTCTGGGCAAGTTGATGTTGGAAGTGTTTCAGTGACAGATGTCAAGAGGAGTATTTTAGGATATGTTTTGGTAT
Source organism: Syrrhaptes paradoxus (assembly GCA_013400615.1). Classification (NCBI taxonomy): domain Eukaryota; kingdom Metazoa; phylum Chordata; class Aves; order Pterocliformes; family Pteroclidae; genus Syrrhaptes; species Syrrhaptes paradoxus. The sequence continues at coordinate 4,684 of VZTO01024798.1, forward strand.
TTAATGCAAATATATAATGCTGGGTTTTCCTCACATACCTTCTAGCACTTCTGACTTCAGTGGAACTATCTACTGATCTAAAAATTGTATGAGAGGAGACTTTGATCAACTGGTTTGACATACAGATTTTAAAGTTAATGCTGTGTATATGTATTTTTTGTTTATGTCCAGTCAAAGCCCCAGACTCATCTGGTGTATAGCCAAACAGTGAGCTGGACTTCTCTAGGAAGAGATGCACATGTCCCACAGGTGAGGAAATCTGTATTGGGGATTGATTCCAGATCACAGTGGTGGTACTTCTTTATTTGGGAGCACATCATCATCTGCTTGAGTAGGATTTTAAATTTGCTTGTCAGTCACTCTTGAGAGCCAAGAGAGATCGCTCCCTTCCCCTCCTGTGCTGGGCAAGATGTGCTAATAGAATCCAGCTCAGTGTGACTGCACAGTGTTGATGAGTGGGGAAACAAGAATGACAAGAGGGGCTGATGTCGCTCTGCTGAAGTTACTGAAGTTCCTCTCCACTGACTTCACCATGTATCAGTTTGTCCAACCAACAATAAATCAGCCCTCGATTCCACCTCACCCAGAACCCAGCTGGGGTTTTACTGGGAGCATGAGGTCATTGCTGCCTTCTTTCTGTTCCTCTAACTGCTGCTTTAAGGAAGAAAGAAGCATCCTTAGGCTAAATTGCATAACCTTGTTCGATACAGCTGTCAGATGAGGAAGAAGATACTGCTTCCTCTGAAACAATGAAGCACAACTCATACCTCCTGCTTCCCAATCACTCTCCCTTAGACACTTGGAAAAACAGCACGTGTGTGATGGGGCAGAGGAGGATTAGGGAGCTGCATGGATGGGTCATAGTTCTCAATGGACACGGTCCCTCCGAGGACAAAGCTGGGACCAACTGGGCATCAAGACTGACTAGTTTTTGCAATGTACAGGTCTGAGGATCTTGGACTGAGTCCTAGTTTTCTAAGAAATCTTTCATATCGATGTTGTTCTAAAGTTTAATTTTTATGTAATTGAAGTTTAGTACTATTATATTGCATACTGTTAACTATTCAACTATTTATTTGGTTTCCTTATGCTGTTCCTTTATAATAAACCCTGACTAAAGTTTTCTTGCTATAAAACAATGAATAGAAACTCTTAAACTAGTTTTTCCTTTTTTCCATGTTGCTACAGACTTTTCTAATTTCAAATGTACCAAGAATCTTTTTATTCTTTTTTAGTGGACAGGAGTTCAGTGCTCTGTGCTAATATTACAGTTCTTCCTTCACACAAAAGGTAAACGGTGTATTAATAACACAAGTAGTGCTGGGGTGATGTGATTAGCATTGCTGTCAGGGTGGGAGAAAAAGCACTAGTAAAGAAGAAAAGTGACCCAAAAGCAGTGTGACACTGAGTGGGGCAATGAGCGTTTTGCCATCAGGCTTCATTGCCAGGGGTCTGATTGCCTTTATTTGAAACTACATCAGAAAAATGGCACTTCAGTTGAACTGTTGTGTCAGGCTGCTTCTCCTATGCAATCGTACACTGCAAACTGATGTAGGTAGGGCAACATCTCGCTCTTTGAAGACCCTTAATTAAGAGAACATCCGATAGTACTTGAATAATTGTGTTTAGGGGTGTGTTCTATTGTAATGCAGAGAGATGCCTTTCATACTCTGGAGAAATGAGTCATTTGCTGGTTTTCTCTCCTGTGGACAGTAACCTGCAGATTTCTACTGAGAAGCTACCATGTAAGATTTTCCTGGATAGCTGTGGCTGGTCAGTAGTAGAAGTTAAACAAAGAATCTTTGAGCCAGCAGAATAATTCTGTTATCTGAGCATTTCTGGAGGTGGATGGCAGCTGCATTACTCCATACTTGCTGGACCCCTACAGTGCTGATCTGCTTCAGACTTTTTAAGTATGACAGTACTCTTCATGGGCATCTTTCTTTTACTGTTTGGTCTTTTGCTCAAGACTGTGCTTGGAGGGGAACATTAACTTATGAAATTCTTTCATGCAAGATTACAATTTCTCCCAGCTTCAGTTATTGCCATTTTGACTCTTTTTTTTCCACATCCCTACTTCCTTGCTTTTATGAAGTTGAGCAAAGCGCCGAGGTTGAAGCATGCTCACATCCCACCCTTCCAAAACAATGTTGCCATACCTGCGTACCTAAATGTGTAGTAGCTGATGGCTGCTCAGAGCAAATCATTTGAGGGACCTGTGCCTGTTTGTAACCACAGATCGTGTCTCAGATGGGGACTGGTACTAATGAAGAAGGGTAGAGGCTGAGCAACATCTATTTTGTCCTATATTTACTGGTTTTAATAGATAACAAGCTTAACATCTATAACACGTATAAATGAACTAGATGCGTATCACAAGGCCAGCTTCTCTTTAAGTGGCCACTTTGAGCCTTCAAGCGGGCTGTGTTTCTGTTTAACTTTTTGTGCCTTAAAGTGGCTTTGTACAGTGTTTTTTAACATCAGTAAGAATTTGTATAAAGTTGTGGAAGTTTAATAGCATAAGTTATAAACAAGGCATCGGAGATTGGTGTTGTAATAGGAAGAATTTTCTGTAACATTTAACTGCTGACTATCAGCCAGTCCCACACACGCTTGAAGCTATTTCTCTTCCACTGCAAGTGTGGGTAATGCTGTAAGGAGGTGTTCTTTCCCTGTGCTGTAGAAAGGGGCTTAGAAGCTCATGTTTTTGAGAGGCTTAGTTACTAGTGAAGTAACACATTAAGACTGGGGAGAAATCACCAGCTTGTAAAAAAGAGCTGGTTTTCTGCAGCTCCTTCAATACAGAGGACTGCACATACATACACACACAGTTCCTCAGAAAAAGGCTGCTTATGCCTTACAGTGTTTGTGGGGAAGGGGGTGGTTGCGGAGAAGGAATCAACTCCTTGGCCCTTGTGGGTGATGCTATCTCAGTCCCTGCTCTCCACACTGGACACCTGCTGGCTGCCTTCCTCATGCTGGGAGCGTGGCTGCTGCTTGCTTGAAGGCAGGAAGCTGAAAGGAATTGGGAGTTAGAAATTGCTGGAGAATTGTTATTTCTGTGGTTCTGATGTAAGAGATGTGAATGATACCTACCTGTGCGGTAGGTCCCGGCCTCTGCCTCTGCAGTCAGTTGTTGAAATAAACAGCAAATATCTAATGGAAAGCAAAGCCTTCTCTCCTCTTGTTTCATTGCTATGCTTACCTCTTTAAGAAGAGGCTATAGATTTACAGTCATTAAACTAAAAATTCCATAAAATAGTTCTTTTATTGCATTGTGATTGGTTTAATTTCTTACACTTCTCAGCTGAGGATCCCTCAATACAAAAGGGTGAATTCCTGCTTGCAATCTACCAGGTGAACCCAGGGAGCTGTTAGGTAGGAAGCGTGAATAAAATCATCTGCCCATTCTCCCCTGGTGGTGCTGGCAGGGGACAGGGAGGGAGGGTGGCCTTGCACCAGGTTAGTCCATGGCTTAAGAGCTCTTGAATATTCCCGGTGCTGCTTCTGTAAAACAGTTCAACATTTTAAAGAAACAGTGCCAGTTCATTGTACTTCCGATAAGGTGTTTACTGTTTCAGTAGCTTTACAATAAATTAAATTTTGTTTTCTGAACAGCTGATGGGTCTTTTTTTTTCTTCATGCAAAATATTTTAAAACCTAATAATTAACAAAAAAAACCCACAATCTTTCTTCAAGACAGCATTACTGATTTGAAAAAAAAAAATTCCAAAAGTGATGCTAGTTTGCCTAGTGCAGAATGAGTGGGTGCTGACTGGAACTGATTACAGCTAAAGCACAGTGCTGCATTACAGGCAGCAGCAACTTCCCTGCTTCTGTGGTTGGTGACTGGACACCTTCACACGTGGCTTTGAGTAACAGCGAGAAATACATTGCTGAAACCAGGCTGTCGTATGCTACATAGTTTCCTGCTCAAATGCCCTTACTTTTCTCCAGGAACTTCTCTGAAGTTTTTTTTCCAACACCCATGTAGCAGGATTACTGATACTTTAGTTTTCTGAGTTATGCATGTGTTCAATTGATATTTGCTGCACAAAGTGCACTGATAGTATTTTCTACTCTAAAGCAATGTGTTTGTGTTGTGGAGATCTTCACAACACAGCAATTACAGATGTTGAATTAAGCTGTCCTTGGGATTAATAAATATAGTCACATTATCCACACAAATCTTGTTTCGTTTTTTTTTTTCTTGGTGTATACTAAACCTAGAAATAGATTACCATTAAATTTAGGACTATTTCAGACATCTGACAGGTAGGAAATTACCTGCCTGAAGATGTGGGATTGGAAAGATGTATTTAAATGCCCAGGAAGGGTGTGCTCTTTAGGACAGTGGTGTAGCCAGGGCGGGGTGGAGCTGATGCAAATCAGTAGTAATCCAGGTTTAACAAATCCTCCTGAAATGCATGCTCTGAAGAAGTGAAACTTTAACATCCCTTCCAAGGTGCACTGTGTCCAGAACTTTATTTGCCTGATGTGAATTCCTGTGGGGAATGTTAGGGCACTGACTTGCTGCTGGGTGAGAAAAATACTTCCTCTTCTATGGAAAGGCATTTCCTCTTCTAACACTGCTTAATTGCAGTTAATTGTTCCTGCTGTAAGACAGCTGACAACTGTACATAGCTCTGTACAAGTAAAATATTTTTGTTTCATAAAAAATACAACCTGGAAGCTTTATAAAACAGAAGAGAAAATTAAGTCCATATTGGGTGGGATAAAATCTCTCTTAATTAAAAAAAGGTGAGGATTTGTCAAAGTGAAGCAGAGTGTTACGACCACAATGGTTAGGGTAAAATTAGGGGACAGAGAACTTAACTACTGGAAGTTATTATCTACTTCCTGTAAACACACAGAACTTAATTGTACTGAGTCTTTGCTTGCTTGTGCAGAATCCCACCTAAGCTGGCGATGCACTGAAATCGGTGTACCTCAGCTCTTCCATTAATTTGTAAGGCTGTCTCACAGGAGTTAGAGAATAAAGGTGCTCCCTTCTAAAACTTCTGGGACAGCCAATTAAGAGAAGCTGCATTAGATGGGTTGCGAAATTATGTGATTCTAGTATTCTTAAATACGTCTTCCAAAGTAACATCAGGAATATGACAGGTCTCTGTTGCTGCTGGTGTTCCAGACTGCCTGGGCCACGCTGCAGGAAACTCAGGGAGGTGGATGGAAATCGCTGATGTTCCCTGGCAGTGCAAGGCATCTGCCCAAGCTGGGAAGTGAACTGCTAGGCCCATAAATTGGACAAAACCATATTACTGCCTGGGGAGGCGCACCAAAAAGGGAACACATCAGCCCACTTATCTTTTTTTTTTTTTTTTCCATGCTTTTAAAGCATCTGGTTTTATACAGCACCTGTGGACTACTCAGGTCCAACTTAAATAGGTGCAAGCATTGTAACAGCCCCCTAAGCAGTATTTGTTTATTGTTCTTCAGCTGTAAAGAAGTTCTTGCCTTGAACAGTTTCCTTGAGGGTGATGACTACCTGGCAGAAGCTGTTAAAATCAAACTAGAGAGTAAGAAGCAAACAATCCAGCCAAAGGTGATGAAGACGATGGTTGTTTTAATCCCACCAACTGGAAAAGGCACGATGCAAATTTTCAAGCCAATTTAAAAGAATGTATTTAACATACTTCAAATGACTAAGATGATTAAAGGATTGCAGCACCTGTTAAGGAGGCTGAGAGACCTGGGACTGTCAGCCTGGAGAAGGGAAGGCTTGGGAGGGATCTTATCAATGCGTATAAATACCTGTAGGGGAAGAGTAACGAGGATGGATTCAGGTTCTTCTCAGTGGTTTGCAGTGGCAGGACAAGAGGCAACGGGGATGCACTGAAACCCAGAACATTCTGTTTCAACACAAGAAAAAGCGCTTTTTTGCTGTCAGAATGGTTGAACACTGGCACAGCCTGTCCAGAGGCTGTGGAGCCTCCATCCTCGGCACTCTTCAGAACCTCACTGGATGCAGACCCAGGCAACCTGCTCTGGCTGACCCTGGGAGTGAGGCAGTTGGACGAGACAATCTCCAGAGTCTCAGCCTGACCTTAACTGTTCTGGGATTAGAAAAAAATGGCTTTCTAAAGGAGTTTAACTGGGGCTTTTAGGGTCTTTTATCAAAAAATTAGTTATTTTCTGAATAAAAATGAAATGATTGTCCAGACTGGCGTTGAGTGATATGCAACACAATGTAAGTATAATGAATTAGTGCTTCGTTGACCTAATGAAGTTATATACAACCTAATCTGCTCCAGTGTTCCCTAGAAAAGACTGCAAGGGGAAGAGGGGTGCCCAGGTGCCCTCTTGAAGTTTTCTGGGCTTTCAGCAGCTGCTGGAGGTTCTGAGACCTTTGCTGTCCCCGTTTTCCTGGCATGCTCCAGCTCGCTTGGCTGCTCCTGCTGCACCTGTGTCCTCTCTGAAAGCAGCCCCCGTGGGCTGTGGTGTATTTAATGGGAGCCACATTGGCCAAAGCACCTCTACACTGAACACACCAGCTTGCTGCTTTGTTCCTTCCTTTAAATATGTGCATCTTAAAACACCTCAAACATGGAGGGGAAGTAGCTTCTGAAGCTCTTCAAGGTCAAGAGGTAAGAAATTTTATGTTTGCTGACTACTAGGCAGTAAAACAAAGAGGAATTTGAATGGGATTTTACTCTTGTGCTACTCAATCTACTGGCTTCCAACTCCGCTCATTGCTTTCTCCCTTCTCCAGATTTTAAGATTTAATTTAGAGAAACATTGGTATGATACAATGATACTGTCTGTCCTCACAGCTTTGATGACCCCATGGGTTGGTTAGGATGACAGTGAGTGCTCAAAGTTAAAGGGGTGCTCTGCTAGGTCTCTAGGGGCAAAGTAAGAGATGGAACTGCTTCACAAACTGCTTCCCCCAAGCAAGGGAATAAAATCCCTAGTTACTGGGAAGGATATCTCCCTGATGCCTGGGATAACCAGGGTTGGACCCAGGCCAGGTGGTGGGATTGTGGCGCAGCAACCTGTGAAGCCAGACCAGGGACATGGCTCATGCTGCCTCAGGAGACAGGAAGGTGGTGAGCAAGCGCTGCGGTGCAGGCTGGGCTACCTGTGGCCAGGTTTCCTGGACATTTGGACACCCTGCAGCTACTGCAGGTCCCAGGCTTACTAAGTGTGCAGTGGTGGCAACAGGAAGGTGAAGAGCAGGGTCTATTAGATGCTACTAGCACAGATGCAGGGAGGAATTGAATAGGCTGGGGTTGCTCTCCACAGCCACAACTTCTTTGGAGATTACTAATGAGTCAAAGCTGCAGGCAGGGAAGCTGTAACTGATGGCTGTGAAGTGGCTGATTTGGCTTTTCCTTGTCAACTGTTTGATTCCTCACCAAATTTCTTCAGTGACCAAAAGCCAGAGTTGACCACGCTCTGAGACACTGCATGGCTGAGGGATCTCCACATCTCCCAGGTGGTTTTCTTGTTAGGTGGGCTGCAGTGATGCAAAGCTAATGTTTTTAAATCGCGCCGTTCATATTTTGTTTTGTGAAAGCAGGCAGCAGTGATTTCAGTCTTAAAGCTGGGACACATTGTTTCTCCTTGATTCACCCCACTCCTTCCCCCAGTGTGTTGGGCATTCATATGGGTTCAATCAGGTCTCACAAGGGCTGTTCATCCTGGCAGCTCTTAGTGAACCCCAAACTAAAGCTCGTGTGTATTGTTTCCTTCTGAAATAGTTTGTCCAAGATGCCTTTGCTGTGGTCCTTTTATCTCCTTTTGTTTTGGCTTTAGCTCTTCAGACTTCTTCACAAGCCACCTTGTCCTTTTTTTTTTTTTTTTTTCTCTAGATCCAATACTCTATCCAATACTCTTTATTCTTTAAAAGTTTTGCATCTGTGTCTTTGGTGGATTTCTAGGACTTAAATTTGGATGTCAAGATGGAGGGGGGAAGGGAATTGAGCCATATAAGCTCTGGGCTTTCCCTAGCTGCAGCTTGATTAAGCTGCTTGGTTACAATAAATTCAAAATATTCTTTCTTCTGGGTGTTCCTAATGGCTTGCACGTTACTTGGGGGTACGAAGGCAGGACAGTTACTTGTGTCTCTTCACCGCCTCAGACTGTGCCTTAGGCTTTGCAATTGTTCGAAAGTGCAGTTTAGGGCTTGCGGGGAGAAATTGTGTGGGTGGGTATTTTGGGGAGTTTTTTGGGTGTGTTGTTTTGTTTTCTTTTTGCTTTGCTTATTCTTCAGCTTGCTTCTGGTAGCAGGCAATTCCCTACCTGATTGACAGAACTGGGGCACAATCAAAATCTCTTGTAGTCAGAGGGAACCGTGACAGTGTTTTACCTTTTCTACACCTCCTGAGTGTTCTCCTAAATAAATGTGTTTTCCCAACTCCCATCGGGCAGTGCTGGTCTGAAGCAGTGGCTTCTGAATAACCTTCAGCGTGAGCAGCACAAGCAGCGAGCCTCTCCCTGGAATTCATAAGTTATGACAAGCAGCCTTGGCTACCTCATAAGCTTTTTAATAGTAACTGTGAAGGTGCAAATCTACCTGATCTGTGACTTATGCATTAGGAGTGGAGGGTGCTGCTGCTGAGCTTCATCTTCGTTGCTTTATCGCTCCGGCTTTAGGCAATGCCTTGTTGAGAAAGGGGGGGAAAACCAAAGCAGCAAGGGAATTGCTTTGAGAAGCTGACTTAGTCTTCTAGCCGTGACAGAGCAGCTCAGCTGTCCTGACTTTGGTCTGCAACTGTAGAAAAGCTCAGTTTCCTGGCAGTTTGCTTATTTATTCCAAATCCATTAACCCAGCACACACAGAGCATAACACATGACTCCTCTGGAGCAGCAAGTCTTTTGCAAGATATTTATTTTAGGCTTCTACTGAACACATGAATAAACCAACAAAAGAAAAAAATTACGACAGTGATGAGGTCAGTCTTAGAGAGGAAATTGTCTTGAGAGTACCCACTTAAGTGAAGTTGTCACTTGTGACAACTGTGTACGTTCATGGACACAGCGGGAGACAATTGATTAATGGCTCCTTTGGCTCAATGGGGTGGAGGGAGAAGCAGCTGCGTTTCATTTTTAGCCCTCCTGCACACCAATGCTTTCCACTGAGGAGTGGTAAACAGGAATATTCTGACCATCCCGCAGTTTCAAGGTGACATCCCGAAGGCACCAGCTGACATAAAACAAAAGATTTTTAACCTGTTTCAGTCACTTTTAATATAGTAGCAAAGTCAGTGTAGAAACAGCTGGCACAGAGAAACAAATAATTCCACACAATCATTGCTTTTAAAAATTCTCTCGAGCGCTTTAGAGCTTGGTTTGCAAGTGCCAACTTCTGAAAGTTGTTTTCCCTAATAGCATGCTACAGCCCAGGTTTTAAAGTCTGGGATGCATGTTCCTGTTTGTTGCAACTCAAATAAAATCCTGCCAGCTATTTTTAGATAGGACATTCTTCCCCCAGCCCGGTGCCTTTCTTCCTCTCCATCCTGTGGGTGCATTCCTTGCTCCACTCCTCTCTAGCCTTGGAGCCAGACCATGTTGCTAAGGAATTATCCTGGCTTGGAGGAGTTTGAACAGTGTGTGATCGCTCAATGTGACTGCTGTAACCCTGACAGGGTACGACAATGGTTTCTCAAAGGAGAAGGAAAATTGCATTTGTTGGAGACTGAGGGGGAGTCTTTTCCTTCCTCTGAGCTCTGCTCCAAACCCACTTCTGTGAGACTGCTCCTGCTGCTTTTCCAGCTGGGAAGGACTATTATTTTGGGGTACTCAGATAGCATTTTTTTTCAAAAGCTCCTGGTGCTTGCCCAGCTCTGCTTTTGCTGGCATCAGTGCTGAGTACACACAATTAGATAATTAGGCTGTGCACCGCTGCGCAATGGGTCTGCGGCAGGGCTCTTCGCTCACCAACCCTCTGCTTCCATCCAACCTGGGACCAGCAACTGCCTCATTTATAACAGGGTTTGAAAGAACAATTGCTCCCTCCCCTCAGCATGGCCTGGGCTTTCAGCCCTTCCCTTCCCTCCGCTCTTCAGGGCAGTCAAGTATCATTTTGGAGGCCTGGTGCCTTTGCCGCTCATCCCTCCAGGTGCCCTCCCCATCCCTGTGCTGCCTGCGTTTGCGTGAATGCCTCCTCCTCCAGGTCCAAACCAGCTTACACACTCCAAATTTCTGTTTTTTCAGTGCCTTCTTTTTTTAATAACCATATGAAATAAATAAACCACCATGGATAGACTATGCACTTGGAATCAGACGTGTTTCAGTGGCTTTGGAGCCTCAACTACTCTTGCACAGAGCGCTAATGTCCTTGTGTCATTTAACTGTGTCTGTATCAGTCTGGTTGCCTCCCCGGTCTCCACTGGAAATGCCCATGTGTACACTGTGCAGAAGCCCACCAGGACGGCCTGCTTACATGTTTATTATTCCTATTGGGAATTTCAGGAGCTCCTTTTCACGGAGCAGGTGGGCACCAGCCATTCTACTCTTTGCTCCTCAGCTGAGTGCAAGGACACCAAGTCCTGCCCAGCCCCAAGTGGAGCTGTGCACAGGACCCTGCACGTAGACGGAGATGGTTGACTCTGACAGATTTGTCTGCTACAAACCCTTTTATAGAAGATGCTTTTTTTTTTTTTCCCTCTTAAGCTTGCAGAAATGCATGGAGAGCTCATTTTAAAACAAAACTCTGAGAGAGATGTATGGACGTGAATTACTGCAGTAGTTTAACATCTTGCAATCCTCAGTTACCCTCACAGTAACTCAGGGCAGCAGGAGGGAACTGTTATTTTCCTCCATCTGTGAGGAGGGCTTGGGCTCCTCCTTATGAGGAGTGAGGAGATCAGAGCCCAAGCCCCATCCCATTCACCACAACTCTCTGGCTTCTTTTCTCCAGCCAGTTCACAATCCATCTCGCCACCCGATCATCCAGATCGCACTTCCTCAGTTTAGCTGCAAGGATACTGTGGGAGACAGTGTCAAATGCTTTTCTGAAATCAAGATAGACCACATCTACTGCTTTGCCATCATCTATCCACCTGGAAATGTCCTCATAAAAGGCTATCAGGTTGGTCAAATGGTTCACACAAATGAAGGGCTCATGTTGCTCTTCTATTTGTATTCACAGGGATGAATTCAATATATTTCTCAACTAATTTACATTTTTGTCATAATGACAGTAATAACCTTTCACAAGCCCTTCAGACGTGAATTTCTGCTTCCTTTGTGTGCATGATTTCAGCAACACGAATGACTAAAGCAAATATCCTGCTCCATTCTTTTTTCCTACCACTTCTACCGTTTCTCCCAGCACTTCCCCGAGTACGCACCATTGACGGGAGTGGTCCATCTCAGAGTCAATGTAGAGGTACCCTGCTGATTTTGTTCCAGATACCGGTAACTTTATCTGCAAATGTAAAAGTATGTTAAAGAGTCAGTGAAGCATGTTATGAAATGGACATTTACTCCTTCTACTATCAAAGATGTAACACCTTTTTAAGTGAAACTGTTTGGTTTTTTTACTGTATTTCAGAGTTTCACTAAACTTTTCCAATGGCTAATGTGTGCATGGCTATATGTTTGTTCTGCTATACATTAATCTCTCTCAGCTGAAAGAATGTACTGTGTTACAGCTGCAACCCCAGGGAAAACCACTTGCTCTCTGAAATATTTATGAGCAAACACCTTTCCTTACCAGCATGTATGGTGATCCAGAGGTGACTTGCACTGTGTTAGAGCTTCCCATAACCGTAACAAGCCTGTAGGTTGAAATCCTCTATAGATCAGTCCCCTAACATGCATTGAGGCAATGAGATGTTCAATGATTTTTCTCAGTGTTACAAATCCTACCACTCAGCTGTTTAACAAACAAAGTTAGGAGCTGCAGCAGTGACCACAGCTAAATGTACTTGGTCTGATGTTTAAATAAAAGTGTTTCAGGTGTGTAGCATTTGCTGCTGGTATTGCAGTCACAAAGTGAAAATGCCAGGTGTTCGCCAACAGGCCCAGTAGCTGGGAATGTTGTGGAGTCAGTAAATCAACCTATCATATAGTCATTAATGATGATTAACTGGTTTATTTCATCAGAACATGAGTGCTCAGGAGCATGAAAAAGTTGGTGGTTTGTGTCGCAGGTGAGGTCGGCAGAAAGAAGGGTTTGATTTTACCCTGAGTCACCCAAGCAACTAGCATTCTTAAACAATGACAGGCAAACATCAGTGGTACAGGTTCTCTTCTTCTTTTCAATCGGCATGAGATGTTGTGTGGGGTTTTTTTTGCATATTTTTGGCCTTAGATGTGTTTCCTGATAGAATCTCTAAAACATGGAAAACTGGGAAATGTTTTGGCCTAGGGTATCATGTGGGTGAAGCCTGGCTTGAAGTAAGATGGGAAATGGAATTTGATGCGAGTTGGTTAAAGCTTGATTTTGCTTGCCCTGACAGCCCCTCTCCTTCACTGTACCATCTGCCCCATTCCTTAATGTCCTTGCTTGGTGCCCAGGACTCGAAACGACCCACCAGGAGGAACAAAATTATTCAAATGGGACAAGATCCCCCTGTGAGAGACCAGAGGGTTTACTAGGAACATTTTGTTTCACCAGCAAAACCAGCAAAGGGCAGGCAGCCCTGGATTAAGAGGTAAAAACACGGATGGAAAGTCCTTTTCAGGCAGCAATCTGGAGTGGAAGTGGACTTGTGTTTGAGGTTTGCCTTGGCCCAGCCCTGGGCTGACGTAAGGCAGCCTTGTGCAATGCTTCAGCACCCAGTGCAGCATTCTCCAGTCACTATGTAACCTCACACTGGGCAGTTGTCCCCCATGGCACAGACTTACAGGTGCTTTTAAGACCACACCATTTATGCTGTACCATACTGTAGCTCATAAGCACCTATAAAACTCTGTTCTGAACAAACCTTTAGAAACTACTGTGGGACGTATCTAGGGGGTAGAGGGAGGCAGCTGCTATTTTAAAGCTAGATCTGATGCATTTCTGAAAATGATTTTGCAGCTTACAGCAGCAGGATTGGGATTGACTGGCTTGGGAGGTCCCTTGGCATTCTGTGATGTGTCCATATAGCACAACACGAAGATGCTGCTCTTGCTGTTTCTAGTCCCTCGCATTAGAGTCAAGATTTATGCTCTGGAAATCTCTGCCTCTTCCAAATCAACTGGCATCTCACTCTACTGCCTTACAGTGCCCTCAGGTGACTTGTGACCTGTTGAAAATCCCGTGGCTGCTCTCTTGTCACCTGATGCCTTGGGAAGCCACCCTGTGACACCACCTCCCCAATGTTACCTGTGCTCTTTCTGTGTCCACACGATTATTCCCATCTGTCAGTCGGATGTTGTGAACCTTAAGAGGCGGGGAACCCAGTGCCTCCAGGGCATCAGGATTGCTGTTCAGTTTCTCCAAAGCCTGCTGGTAATACTGGGTCCTGGCAAAACTTTCTAGGTGAGAGAAACAGGGTAGTGAGGAGACTGTCCACTTAAAATCAAATCATAAGCAAAAAAAAAAAAAGAGAAAAGAGACCTCTGAATATAGCCTGTTCCATACTGATACACAGTTCAGTTTATGGCCGTGTCTCCCTGCTTTTCATACATTTGTACGTCATTCAAAAGGAACAAAAAAGAAGGGGGGGGTGGGAAGCATAAGGACGAATATCTAAAAATGTTGTGAAAGTAACTTTTTTTTAAAGAAGGTACAGAAAATGCTTTAAGAGTTGAGAATATTTTGCAGACATTGGTGTGAGACAGGAACAGCTGCTGCTGCTGTGAAACACTTGCTGTGGTCTTGATACAGCTTTTCAAGTGGCAGCCATGAAGCTGCAACTCTACTGATGGATGCATTAAAAGGGAGGCACAAAGAAGCGCCGTTAATGTTGGCATATGGAGGACAACTATGGTAAAGTGCTATTTATCATTGTCTGGTTGCTATGTATAGCTGGGAAATGCTGTGCAGTGCTCACAACAGACAACAGAGAGCTGTGAGGCTAGAAATGCGCTGAGCCTCCTCACGGAGACAGAGATTTGCTTAAACAGTTTTAAGGCTTGTCTGCTGGGATTTCTAGGTCTGCCTTGCGCCAGCCTAGCTCCACTCCCTTGACACCAAGAAGGGCAGAGTTAAGCTAAGAGCGTACACATGGCAAAATTGTACTCTGGCAACTTTGTTCTTGCCTTCCAAAGATTTAAAAAAAAAAAAGGTGTTAGGTTTGTTTCCTGGTCTGTTTCCTGGTCTCTTGCCTGTTGGTATTGCTCTCGGAGCACAAGGCAGAAGGATGCTGCCCCCTCTCCCTAATCAGAGGCATCCCCTGTGAGCAGGCAGCACCCAGTTAACATAGAAACAGCTTTGCTAGGCTGCAGCCTGCGTGGGTCCTCCCTGGCCCCCTGAGCTGTCCTAAGGAGCTCCAGTCAAAGGGGATGCAGCACACCAGCTGTTTAGTGCCTACAGATCGGATCATGGCAAGCAGTCATCCAGACAACATGAAAAGTACGTTGTTGTTCATCCCGCACGTTGGAGGGGAAACAGGTTTGAGTTTCCTGATGCTTGTTTTCAGCTGTTCCTTGTTAACCTCTCACGTATCAGACATAAAATGCCCCACTAATCCATTTGTCTATGCATTTTCAGTAGGAGAGTTGAAAGGATGCTGGGATTGGCTGGGGAGGCTGCTCCCATGAGGAGAGTGTGGAGGTGAAGAGAGTGAAATAGGATTACCTGAGTGTTTGTACAAGCTTTCAGAGAGATCATGTATGTGCAAACTTCAGCCTAAAGGAAGTGGAGAGAAGCGCCCCTCTTCCCTTGCTCCCACCACTGTGGAAGCCGCTTGCTCCTCATAGCTCCCAATATAAGCCAGTTCTGTGCACTGGGATAGCACAACGAACTGGGACAGCCCTGGGCATGGGCCAAGGGAGGAAGGTTCCCAGTGTGGCTCCCCTGTTTGTTGAAGGCTATAGGACACTGCAGCAGAAAGTGTTCTTTCAACAGCCCAGTTGGCTCATCACTGAGTTATCAGACATCTACTTGGTGGCCACCAATATTGCAAATCGGCATGAAGTAGCCACCACATTGCACCACAATGCTGACTGCACAGCTAAGTGATGCAGGGAATGAGCCCTTTGACTTTCTGTATAACACAAAGAGTGACTCCCCCCCTCCTCCCCCAGAGATTTCTAGATAACAGTGCTGTAGCTGAAAATTTAAAAAATGATAATGTCCTTGTTAAAGCCAGATTCAATATTTCAAAGCATAAGGGGATCATATATCTGTCATGTACTCCAGAGCCGGAGGGCATGAGCTGCCTAAAATTAAACCCTTCTTTCCAGCCTTGTCTGATTTGTTATTAATACATGTAAAATGAAGGGGAGGTTTCGGAGATTATCTGAGGGCTTGAGGAACAGGCTTGGCTACGCTCTTCTGGCAGCATCCTCTGATATAAGGGTAGGTGAAAAGTAATATCATTTTAGAGTACCAGCAAGGGAGAGGCAAAGGGCCAAGAGGCCTACAGCACCCCCTCCCCAAGAGAGAGGCAAAGTCTAATTCTTGTCTGAAGCCAAATATTGAGAAACAATTTTAGAAAAAAAACAACATCTATGATTTGGACTAACAATCTGGATTCTGGGCCAAAGACATGTAGCAACTAGAGCTGTCTATAAACAGCAATGTCACCTGTCTAGCTGTTCTCTCCTTGTCCTGGTCTTCTCAATGTTGAGCACTCTTATCTGCCCTTCATTCAGGAGAAACTAATGTAATGTCTTAGCACTTCACAGGCATGTTGTTTTTAAGGGCCAGCACCACAAAGAGATTTATAGATAAAACCACTAGACTTTATACCTTCTTGCAGATGGCCCAGTTGTAAAATCTCAGTAAGAAATTAAACCTGCCTTACTGCCTGAACTTTTACTTCACCTTCACCCTCAGGAAACCTCCCAGAAAACAGACTTTCTCCTGATCTCCTATGCAATACGCACCTCTGCAAATGCATGCAGCAGCACCTGGGAGAGCAGCAGCCCTGGGGCTGAACAAAGTGGAGCCCACAGAGGCAGAACCCAAAGGCTCGGCCACACTTCCCTTAACTGCATTTGCTTTTCACATCTTGCATGCTGCTATTTTCCCTGCTACATAAAAGCAAAGGGGCAGAGGAGAAATAAGGTTGCTAACAGTACCAAGGCTTACTTTGCATAAGATTATACATCACGATGCATCCCCCGCCGCTGAACAATCCCATGAAAACAGCCATTTGCTGCAGTTTTCTTAGAGAAGCTGGCATTTTTCCTCCCTGAAAAGAAAAAGGGAAGACGTTTGTTGTAAAAGAAGGCTAAAGGGTTGTTTCCACCCCCTCCTCTTTCCTAAAAGCCCTTTCCAACCAGGCCTGAATGAAAGCACAGTGCACAGGCATTGGGCTCTCTCTTGTTGGGGCCCCACTGTGCACCCAGAAGGAAGGGTGGTGAGAACAGAGCAAACCGGGGACCCAGCTGGGTTGAATGTGTTTATTCAACCTCTTTTAGTGATGCCACCACTTCACTAATTGCTGAGAAGAAAACGACCTCCCTGGTGTGGCCAGGGGCCAGTGCTGTGGCGCATTGTTGCGGCCGCTCCCGGTACCCGTGCGCTCACTCGCACATTGCAAGCATTCAGGCTTGGAGGGACAGATTTCTCTCTCGAGTAAACTCCTCTAAAATAAACACTCCCGGCAGGGCTAGATTTGGCCTGGAGTGGCAAGGGACAGAGAGCCAAGCCAGCACTGTGCCAGCAAAGATAATGGAGCCAGGGTATGTGTGTTCTGTTGTGTTGCTTTTTTCCCAAGCCATGGGTAAATAGGAAGGCTCTTGCAAGCCTATTTTTCTTCCTTCCTGCCTCCCTCAGCCCAAGGTTGCCCTTTTAATGAGTTACAGTTTTGGCCTTTGAATGAATGACGCAGCAGAATAAGAAACACCTCTGAGAAAGTCAATCTACTAACACTCCCTATGGTTTGGCTAAGAGGGAGACCGTGTGGCCTGAAGAGCCCAAGCTAATGCTCCTGCCCACAGCAGGTCAGCAAGAGTCAAACTGAGTTGTCAGTGGGAGAGTAGCACCTTGGTTCAGGCAGTAGCAGAATGGGACTTGACTAAGCATCTGAGTACCAGCTTATGCGCAGCTGGGATGGTAGGAACAAGAGGGGTTGACAGCAACTAAAAAAAAAAAAAATAAAATTAGTAAAAGGCTGCCCTCTTTGATGGAGGTACATATAGACATGTGAATACATGGAGAAACTGTATGGGATTTCTAATCCCAAAGGCTTCACACCTCAATCCTTGTGCCACGATGAAGTGTTACGCTCAGCGAGAGCTGGTTAAACCAAAGCGCCAAACCAGTTACAGAAATGTGACCTGGGCAAGGCCATTTGAGTCCTGTTGTGAAAACCACCTCTAGCATCTCCCAGGTATGTGCTTAGTCAGGTGTTGCTCAGCCGACAACCATAGTTTAGAGAGGGTGGGAAGGTAAACGTCGGGACTCTTTCCCATTGTGGCTGGGTCAGGATGACATGGGCAGCCTCTCTCTGCTCTGCTGACATGCCCGAATGCTGTCTCTTGCATCCTCTAGCCTGAGGGAAACCATGAATGCAATGAAATGACAAGGAAAACAATGAAAGTTGTGCCTGCAACTTTCATCTACTGCCCTGTCGGCACTAGTGTTCAATCATAATGCATGCTACCCCTTTGCCAAAGGCTTTCCTTGTTAACTAGTCTTCTTAAGAGCTCTTGAATATTTATGTTTACTGTTTAATTTATTTCAAATTTATAAATGGCTAGTAATGGTAGCAACCCAGAGAAGCATGTCTATTTTATGTCCCTAAAAAACCCAAATTGTGCCATTGGTACAGTCAGTCACTATCTCCTCCCCCTCCTGATCTGCTTCTCTGATGTTTTTTCTTCTTCGCTTCCCCTGGGGAACTTGAGTGGTGTGACAAGTTGCAGCAGAGGAAGTATGAGTGTGTTTTTACAGAAAAACAGCAGCAGTCATTTCACAAGGACAATGAGAGCTTTCTGCCTGCCCACTTGTGTTTGCAGCTTTCCTTAAATCACAGTTTATAATGTTGCCTCCTCCCCTCCACCTGCATGATCTGATTAAGAACAGTTTCCTACATGATCTATCCAGCCAGGAGGAGGATCTGACACCACCACCACATAACGGTGTTTTTGCCACTTTCAAAGTTGCAGCCAGGAAAAATTTGCTTTCTGTGATGAAATTCAGGGTAATTTAACGTAGGTATCTGGGAGTGGCGAGGTGGGGGTTCTGTCAGCAGTAGAAGTGGGAAGATGTGTAGCTCTTGCACCAGGGAGGAGGTTTTGACTGAGGCTCCAGGGACCTGCCTAGCAAAGGGTGGAAATGAGAGGCTCTGCAACTTGCTGTCAGTGGGTTTGAGGTTTATTAGGTCTCACGGTCTGCTTGCACCCAAACAAGGGAGGTGGAAAGTAAGAGGAGCTTGGTGCTGAACGTTCACGTGCTCACGCACGCTGTCATTACCGCCTCTGCTTGCAGCAGGTCAGCAGTCACAAGTGCCCCGATGGTGCTGTGGCGAGATGGTGCCATCCAGGAAGGGAGCTTGGCAACTGAGAAACGGTGATCCCAGTAAGCACTGCTGCCCCATGCAATGCTCCTGGCTGTTCCTGATGTGCTGCCCTTGCTTGTAGTTGTCGCCAGTTGCTGGTCCTGGTGAGGAAGGGATGTAGGGGCTGAGGCGTACCAAAGTTGCATACCTTGCACCAGCCCTGTGAAGGTCCTTGTTGCTGTAACAGAGAGAATAGCCTTGTTGCTTGCTTTGGGTTGCAGTGGGAAGCCTGCAGGCTGGACCACCCCATCCCCACTTGTTTCTCGCCTGTTTTCCCAAGCCAGTCCTATGACAGCATGTTGCAGGAAGAGGCTTCAGAGCTAGGTGTTCCTCTCAAGATCTTGAGTACTCTCTTTGATCCCACAATTCCCTGTCAGCTTCCAAAAGCAAAGACAGACCTGTCCTTGGAGTTCAGTGCATCCCTCACAGGAGGGCTGCTTCTCCCCTTCCCTGCCATCACGGTCCCTTGTGGCATGGATGTCCAGATACTGCATCCAAATCCTTGAGTGTGCAGCTGTTGATGACTTTTGAATGATGACAGGAGATATTAACAGTGTCAGCTTGTGGAAGACTGAAACACAGTAAAGAGCTGTTACCACCAAGGACTCATTGCTAGGATTGCTGCCCTCTGGCCAACTGTGTTTGCTGCTCCCATCTGCTGCTCTGCTCAAGTGCCATGGAGGTGGCTCGCTAGGGAAGGGTAGCAGAGACAAGCCAAGGGGAATGCCTCCTCTCCTAAGCCTTTCTGAAAACTACTTGCAGCCTGTAAAGTGTAGAGGCTATTAGAGGGAAGGACCAAATTCCCTTGACTTCATTCACCACAATGAGAGTATCTGTAAGACAATGCACTCAGGAGAATCTTATAGATACAGCATGCAATTGCCTCTTAAGGAGGGCAGCTGACATTGCTATCTGTGGTGGAGATCTCCCCTCAGAACCTGTTATACCACTAAAAAAAGTATGCAAGTCAACTGGTGGGAAAACAGATTTCTTCACAGCTGGTAATTAAAAGAAGCAAAATTTGCAAGCTACTGTTTTTGCTGTTCTGCAAAAAGCTTTTTCTCCCCCATGCTATTTGCAGCAGTAAGAAAGATTAGGTGGAGACTAGCACACACAAAAACACCAAGCCTACAGTTACCAAAAGAAGAGACATCAAATCATTACAAATAGCGTTCTCTAAAAGTAAAGAGCAGAGCTTCCTAATAAGGGTCTTTTTCATTTTGTGCCTTGAAAATAGTAAGATACGGTAGAGAACGTAGTATTCAGGCTTGACTTTGATACTAAGCTGGACTCAGACACTTAACAATGAGATTTAACAAACCTAGAGAGGTGGAAGACTCCCAGGGTCACATGTGAAATGGTTGGTTACTGTAACAATAAAGTCTGTTTTTAATTAGACTATGTTTTCTCCACAGAGGATCTTCTAAAAATAGGCTGGGCTTAGCAGAGTCTCCTTTATTTAATCAAATTCATATTTTCTGTTCTGGTCTCTGAAATTCATGTAGGTCATTATTTTTCCAGTGCTGGCAGAGGTAGGTCTTGGGCACCTCCATCAAAGGCAGGTAGCAGTGAAGCAAGGCTATTTTCACCAAGCCACAAACATTAATTTTATTTGTCTTAGAGCCACGTGAGGGAGCTGGGGCTGCAGGTTTGTTTGTCATTTCTTCCTACTTCTCCTCTTCCTCCTCCTTCTGGCACTACCAAGTTCCACCAGCACCTCTAGCTTCTGGGTGCTATTGCAGCCCAAACAGTAAACAATAATATTGCACTGGATTCAGAGAAACAACTTGATCCATGCAAACGTGGTGTGATCACTGCTGGCTATTTCAATTTGGGCTAATGCCTACCCACCTGGCCAAGACAATGTTCTGCCAGGCCACCAATGCCAGTACCTGGGAGCCTTGAAACCACTTTGATTCACTGCAGTCCTGAGCTGCTGGCATGGCACATTAAATATGTTTGGTGAAAGTCTACTGTTAAGTTAAAACTTATCAATAGCCCTGAACACGTACCCGAGCGTCTAACTTCAAAGCTGGGACTGTTGTTTAACCCTTCTGCAACAAAACTCTCCCTTGGGCTAGTGAGATTTGAGTCAACCCTGGGTCCAGCTTTACTGCAAGCCACCCAGGTAGTCATGGAAGTCACAGGAGATGAGGGTAATGTCAAGCAAACCACACACAAGCACACACTTGTAGTTCACATTCTTGCTCTCTTGCCCATCCATTGATCTCATAAAATCCATAAGGGTGTGAGCCAATTTCTATAGTAATAATATGCCAGGACAACATTTTAGGAATAGCTTCTTGATGCTCACTGTCTACAAAACACCTTCATCATTGGTACTGTCACCAATGACACCAAAGACAGGACAGTACAAAGCAGAAGTGTTTCAACAGGATCATAATTTCAGCATATTATTTTCCCCTTTTTCACGGAAATAGACTCAACAAGCTATTTACCTCATTTCTGAGAAGTAACACCACAAATTGTGCCCCCTGCCAGCATGTTCAGAAATACAGAGCCTTTGCATGTCTGATCTGATGTCTGATCTGCCTTTACCAAAAGCTCAGCAACTTGTAGAAAAGAAGTTTGCTTAATTCACAGTCAAACAAAAAGTAGAAGTAGAGCTTTTTTTTTTTTTTTTTTTAGTAGTTCTTCTCTAGATGTACTGAAAAGGCATATTTTGGCATTTAGGGAGATAAAACATGTTTTCAACCAGCTTTGAAACGTCCCTTCAAGGGTCTCTTTGTGGATGGGTTCCTAAAAGGTGTAATTTACCCCAGTTAACATTCTTTGGGGAGACAACTATATGTATGAGGAAGATTACTGGCAAGCCAGGAAACTGTGGTAAGTTTACTCTCTGCCTTTGCTGATAGCTAATTAACAAGGAAAGTGAAAGTAGCCAATACAGTGATTAGGGACTCTGAAGAGCCACCTTATTCTTGTAGTTGTATCACATCTCCTGGGGCACATGCTACAATGCAGGTGGCTTGCTCAGTTAGTACAAAGCCTGATGTGGTGCCTACGGATATTTTAGTTTCATTTCCTTTTTCTTCTCTCTTGGGTGCTCTCATTTGCTTGTTTCTATATATTTATATATCTTCATACATCTTCTGTACTCCACAGTTGCAGACTGCTTCCCCATGTGCTCTTCAGCTACAGAGTCTGTAGCTCGTCTGTACTGCTTTTCTTTTCCTCCTGCCTGCCTACTTTCACCCCTCCATGTGTCCTCTTCCCCTGCAGCTTTTGCACCACCCCAGTGCTGGGCAGACAGAAACGGTGGTGCCACGGTTCCCATTGTCCAAGGAGCCTTCTTCTGCTGTCCCTCAGTTCATCCATCAGTGAAATGGATTCTGTCTTCCTAACTGCAGATAACAGAAGTGCCTAAATCCTTTTTAGCTTTTCTCACAAGTTGTAAAGATGCTATGACCTAGTTTGTTCCATCTTTTTGAAGGCCAGGTTCAACAACTCACTCCAGATCATCCTCCAAGACAACTAGAGCTGCCCATGCTTTGTACTGAAACGCAAAGGATATCGCAGAAAAGAAGCACAACTAGGGCATGTTATTGGAGAAGCAGGATAATTATACCTACAGTGTGACCCATTTTTGCTGTTTTGGAGCACTGCGTTATAGGTTAATGCCTAATAATCTGTTATTAACATCCCTAATTGTATGTTTCTGTAACTGGACACCATGGAGGGGGAAGGAAGGTGTGAATGTTCACCTTTTGTGTTTTAGAGGTGAATTGTGAAGGATTTAAGAGTAAGAATTCGTAAGTAGGGTAAATGAAAAAGTTGCATCCAAGGTACAGAAAGAAAAGATCAGTGGTGTTTATAGTTTTAACAGCAAGTGGTTTACCTGAGAAAACTATAGGACAGCTTCTTGGCTTCCCTGCTACTGGGAGTGAAGTCACAAGCGCTGCAATATAAGGTTCAAAAGAATTGCTCCATGCTGTATCCGTACCTCTCCACAGCCTGCGTCACAGCCCAGATTCCAAATGGGCACGTAAAAAAAAAGAATCTCATAAAGAAATACCAAACATAGTCTTTTGACTGTCTTGTGCTGTCAGGATGAGAGGGAATAGCACTCTGAGCTTAGAAGGAGCTTAGCAGAAATGGACTGTCAAGCCAGGGAGGTTTCCATAGTGTGATGTATATTTTCTGTATATAGTTTCCTAGAATAGGTTCACTGAACCTGCAAGGTAAGTGATCAGTGAAGAGTGCCAAGCTATTTATCATGGAAAGATCAAAGAGCTTGCAATGCCTTCTATGCAGAGGTAACTACTTACCTCTTTTGCCAGTCAGTGGCCATTTATCTGTGTCCAATACATTAAGTATGCCAAAGACACTGACAAGTTCTCAAAGCCAAAACCAACAATGTATCTAAGTCCATTTACTAAATCCTGAGATGGGGAAAAAGCATTAAGAAACACAAGGAGTCTGTAATAACCTTCTTGGCAATCAGGTCACATTTTATATTGTAAAGAGAAAATGAAATGGTCACAAATGTCTTAGATGATAATGCAGATGTCATTGGGCTAGGGACTGTATATGGCTACGTTAAAAGTTAATACCTGCCAGGAAGTTTACAGTCTCTAACTCCAATCCTAATAAGGCTTATGCCCGTCTGAAGTCTTACTAACTTCAATAATATGATCTTAAATAGGCATGCAGTGGACAGTAACCTAAGGGAACTGAATGCCAGGGGAGGCAGTCACAGGGAAAAAATGTTTCAGGCAGGAACACAGTGTAAGTCATATAATGCTTGTTCCCTTGTAATGTGTCTGATTCCGGAAATGGCAGCAGTAAAAGATGTGATCTACTCTGCTCTGATCAGCACAGAGCACAACTTACAAAGTTTTTAAAAATATCAGCAGAGATGGGGAGGTTTGCAGCCCTAAGGTCAAGCATCTTGCTGATATAAAGCCTTTATTATGTAGTATTATAGCAGTACATACTTTTGGCACTTCACAAACACCTTGCTCTTATTCATATGTTCTACTGAAATCCAAAAATAAACAAAATGCTACTCTAAATCCCCCAGATTCTCAGATGTGGTAAGTTTATTTCAAGTGCCCATCTTTACACTCTCCTGAGAGGGGCCACTCCTTCAGAAAAAAGCTGAATCTACCCTTCTGAAAGTCAACTCCCTTCGAAATACATCAGATTAACACTTAAAGCCTAAGGTTTTGAGCAAAACTAACTATTTTTGAACATCATGGACACCTGGATTGCTTCTAGAGGTTGGTCCTTGCACATATGAGCAGAACTGGTTCAGTATCAGCTAAATCTGTTAACACAAATTAATATCTGGGGAAAAAATAACCTCAAAGACTCGTGACTTTTTAATAAGCACTGAACACCAAAAAAACAGCACAAGACCAATGGGGATTCTGACCTAGAAATGTTCTAGTCTCAGAAAGACAAAAAGGGGGAAAAAAAGTTATGATGGGAACTATTTAAAAAAAAAAAACAAAAAGGGAAAAAAGAGACTCCTATAATACTTGAAGGTTTCTGTTCAGAGAAATTCAGCTTGTCAACTTGTGCACAGAGCTGTGTGAGATGAAGAGAACAAAAGGGTGAAGGAAGTGGTGGAGCCTGCCACACTGTTTGCAAGCGCTGCATCTGGAGTCAGACCTTTAACTTGATCCGAGGAGTAGCTATTGATTTAGCCATCCACCCTTGGAAAAAGGAAAAGATATGCTGGATACTCACAAGACAGCTGGACGTGAATCAGCTTCTCTTCCAAAAATTAGTCAGGGCAAGAGGAATTTGAAAGAACAGCTGACTGCAGTCCATATTTTCCTCCTTAGAACATGTGTGGGAAAATACTTGAGGAAACAAAATTCTCTCTGTTTAATGCTTTAAATGATGTCTTTATTTTTTTTCACTAAATCTTAGGTCCTTCTATAGGTCCTGTTAGTGCAGGCAGGATTTTTTTTTTTTCATTTTGCAGAGCTGTGACAGAAAAATATGGAACAACTTCACAGGAAGTCTGTGCAAGGTCAGGCACTCGGTCTCCAGACACCTGGGCTGTGCCCCTGCCCCATCCCCTCTCTCAGGCAAAAACGTACCAGCCTAGACAGGTTCAGCGCTACTCCGGGGCTGTTTCCTATAATGAACTGACCTTTAGGCACAAGGGGACAAGATTTCCTACAGTGTAGGGCTTTGCCAAACAAGGAGGTTTGGCAGTCCAGGAGACAGAGAAAAGCACAAACCACACTTCTATGTACTGTTGGTGGGTGAGATTGTTCAAAACATTGGGGGCTTTGTGTGTGCTCAACAGGCACTACCTTTTCCTGTTTACCTGTTTCCTAAAAGTGCTGGGATCTTTGAAAATTAGGCTGCTTTATGGCTTCTTCAAGACACACCCTCACTACTAGCTTTCAAACAGGGCTGGTAACAACATACATTATTTCCTCAAACTTATTGCTACCATAATCTTCAAATACTTGTTTGTGGGGTTTGTTGATCAAATACTAGATTACCAAGGGCTAAATACAATTAAATTTGACAAATGTGGCATACATGAGATGCACAGGTGTGCTGTCATCCATTAGAAAAGGAAACAGGACCAGTTAGCGGGGAGACACTGCTGCTTAATGACACTGGCAGGGATCCATGCCCACAGACTTGTTAAATTGAAGGCTGCAGAAAAAAGACTTTGCCCTTGACCACAACACACACATTTTTCCATTTGTTTTTGTTTTCTCATTGCATGTTACTCAGCTCTCTCTTTGTGGGAATTAAGAAGAGTGATAAAGAGATACCATCACTTTCATACAATGTTACTCCCGGGGACCTCTGCTTAGAAAGAAAAAGCCCTTACTTGGTGTTCCTTCCAATTTATCTGTGGCTTTTGCAGTTCATACAACACCAGCACAGGCAAAGCAGAAGACAACGCTCCCAGGTTTCATAAGCAGCTCAGGCACTGACTCACTGTATCACCGTGGCTAAAACCATAAACTTTGAGTGTCTCAGTTCACCCATGTAAAAACACTTCCTGTTTCCTACTTTGCTAGAAGATAACAACATTTAATGGCTGAAAAATACTCTGATAGCCTAAGATGTAATTTTACTTAGGTATGAAATTGCCTGGGTGCAGTACACACATGTGAAGAGGCAAGACAATGTTTCAGAAAAAAAAAAAAAATATTTTTCAGCCTGGCACTGGGTGTGTTGTAGGACCAACAGAATAATTACAGCAGCCGCAGTTGGCGCTTATTAGAAAATTAAAGAAGCTGTTAACAGGTCATTAATAACCTGTGACTACCTGCCTTAATAGTATTCTTCAGTGGACAGGCATGAGGGTGAGGGGGTGGAGGAAAGTCACACCTTCTTCTAAGTCACCATAGAAGGCTGATACCCTTATTTGTCATCACTTTGCAATCTGCTTGTTTACTTCCCTCCTGGTGCCTCTTCCAACTGGCTCTTCTCTCACTGCTAGCTTTAACACCAGAGGACCCCAAGGCTCTTGGCCAGGGAAGTCAGCAACCACACCTGCAACAGCCAGCCCCAGGGGAAAGGCAGACCTCTCTGTGCTGTCCCAGCCTGGTAGCCATCTCCCTGCTGTTCACAGTTGCCTCCGAACACCTCTCCTGAGCGTGTGTTCCTGCTTTTGAAGATTATTTTGTCTGCAAGGCATCCCTGTCTATTTACAACACACTACAATTTGTTCTCTTGCATCTTCCTCCTTGCCTTCCATATGTAGGCAGATGGTTGGAGGAAGAGAGAAAAGCAACTTGTTTCCCCACTTCTTCAGACAAACACACGGTCTCCAGAGCAGACAAATGCCTTAAAGTCAGATCCAGGGCATCAATTCATCTTTTGGGTTCAGCTATAGTGTATAAAGCATTTGCTGGCTCTGGTCTAATGCTTTTTGACATTGTCAGGCCCCCTTCAGTGAAGTACTGCCTTGTAACCAACTTGACAGCAAGCATTGTTCTACATTTATTAATACCGTACGTGCTATCTTCAAACTGACATGTTCCGAGGCCAGGCATCAGCTGTGCTCAGCTCTGGCTTAAAAAAAAAAATATTCAGACAACAGCACAGACCTCCTGCTGCTAATAAGGACATAAATAAATAAAACCATGCCTTTACCATGCTGCTGCCACCCATACCTTTTTAGACTTTCAATCTCAATTTTGCAATATCTTTCCTCAGTTTTCCTCGGGAGTCTTAAAATTTGAAGTATCTGCTTCCCTGCACCCTCCCCTTTTTGGCTTTTTTAGGAAAAGGCTTTTTCCCCCTCTCAGTCTTCTTTCTATTTATTCCTTTCTCTCTCTTTTGGATGCAAACCTAAATTCCAGAAACTTGAATCTACATAGAAGTTAATTAACTTCAGGAACTGTTTTTCCTTTCCTTTTTATTTTTATTTCTTTGGAATGCAGATGGTTTTTTTGGTATAGCCACTGTAATTTTCTATTATTTTTTAAATGCTCAGCTTAATGGGTTTTGTTTACTTAGTCAATAAGCTGATGATGCCCGTGACAGGACCAGAAGTGTTTGGTTAGCAGCAGGGAGGAAAAAAAAAATCAATAACTCCAAGCATTTGGCAGCTCTGTGGGCAGGAAATAATTTGTATTCTCTGGTTTAAATCAATGACCTTCTTTTCTTTGCTGTTCCAACAGGAAATTATAAACTCTGTGAACAATATTTGCATAGTGCCTTCTGCAATCCACTTGTATATGCCTGGGCATATACCCCATCAGTGCTTCTCTGAGGTCTCCATTAGAGAAACACTTTAGCATAGAGCTTTTCAGCTGCAGGCACTTGTATTTACTGGAAGCAGAGGCAGAATAGAGCAAGATGTGAAAAGAGCTCCTTCTCCCCTTCCAGCGGCACCATCAAAAAATGAAGGCATTATTATTCAATAACAGGGTTGTCTACTGCAGAGTATGAAAAAATGCCTTCTTTGTATCTTGGCAAGATGTATTTTCTGTATGACAGACAGAGACTTACTACTTCTCCAATAAAACTGCAATTGCACTTTTGAATCTTGCTTGTCAGGGTTGTTCTCATGCTAGGCATGGTTTGAAAGTGCTGCACCTCTGCTTCAACTCAGATTAGCATTACAGAGTTCATGTTTGTGAAAGTTTCAGCCTCCTCTATCCTGCCCTGTTGCTAAATGAGCTCGAGGAAGAAAAAGAAATTGCCACCTTGTCTTGCCATGCTGATTCCCTGGGCATCTAGGAAGGTGGTGTTCTGTGAAATGGCAGTTTTTCGCTTCTAACTTTTTCTGCTGCCCACCACTGCATTAAGTCCAGCTCAGCTATTTCTTAGCATGTAGGAGAGCTGGCATTCAAGAAGACAAGCTAGTCAGAGGAGATGTAGGAGGTGTGTGACCCTTTTTTCTGTTTCCCCCAGTGCTACCACAGCACAGCCCCATAGTCTGGGATTCCTGTCAATGGCCAGAGCTGTGTTGCAGCTTGCAGCACCGGCAACTGGCACTGTAAAACTCGTAGACCTAAGCACCCTTTGATGTGCTTATCTTCATCCTGTGCAGGAGAATGACATAGTAAATCGGTCTGAAAAACATGGTTCTAACCCCAGAAACCACTGAGGCCTCAGTAGTCTGCACTGAAATTAAATGTCATAAAATTCAGACATCCGGGTTTCTCTGCTTTTGCTTTTGCCCATAACAAGTCCTTTTACAGTAGTTCCCAGCATCCCTCCTGTGCTCCCAGTGTCACTTGCACATAGCTACAGTCAGCAGGTGATACCTGAAGCATATTTATTAGTTATGTCACAGCTCTCCCTCCCTGAAACAAAAAGGATAGGAATGTTACTTTGAGTGACTGAAGTGGAAGTAATATGTAATTCTTGCACTCCTGCTTCATTTCTATTAATTTGCCAGATGTAAGGTTGCCCATCCTGACTCCACAGGCATTTCACTCCTTCCCACTGCAAACTCTACATGCTTGTTAGGGTCCCTTCCAGAGCTCCTGCCTGCTGGAGCAGCCTTTGTTGTTCCTGATTGAAGGGAGCCACCAAGAAAATGAGGTGCCACACTTTCTCAAGAGACCAAAGCAGTATCATAGAAGGGCTGAGGTCAGAAGGGACCTTTGTCCAATCAAAAGGACATTTGTCCAATCAAAATCTTGTTCAAACAGTGTCACCTACAGCCAGCTGTGCAGGACAACGTCCAGATGGATTCTGAGTATCCTCAAGGATGGAGACTCCACAGCCTCCCTGGGCAACCTGTGCCAGCACTTAGTCACCCTCCCAATGAAAAAGTGTTTCCTGATGTTCAGACTCTACCTCATGTGTTTCAGTTTGTGTCCATTGCCTCTGGTCCCGTCACTGGGAACAGCTGAAAAGAGCCTGGCTCCCTCTTCTTCACACTCTCCCTTCTGATGAGATCTCCCTCAAGCCTTCTCTACTCTGAACAGTCCCAGAAAGCAGAGTGCTAAATTAAAGGATGAACTGGGTAGTTATCGCTCAGCTGACTTTCTTTTACCAAGTGGATCAAAAGCAAGTGTGCCTTTCTTTCCCTGTTGCTATTCCTCCCTTCCCCACACGCACATCTCCTAAAACGTCATGCTGTCACCTTTTCCCATTGAATACCACGTTCCTGGAATCTTTCCATATCACAACAAGAACTGCTTCAATCTGGAGAGAGGTGCAAATAGAATAGCTCACACCAGAAATATGAACTGGTCTGGTTAGTTTTAGGCTTTAGACTGATCTGTGAGTGATTTATGATCATATATGGATAAAACATAATCAGAAACTGTGGAGTGATAGTGGTGTATATACAAAGAGGAGAGCTGCTCTTGTTACACACGGGAATGTATTGGCCACAATCTAAGTCTTCTGAGGTTGTGAAAGCTGTGCTATGTGACTAATTCATTTCACTAATATATGACAAGCCACTTTCATAATGGAAAAAATTACTTTCCTAGATAATTTGTTTTTTAACAACTTGTCACAGTTGTTATCCTCCTAAGGCTGTATATTTTCCACTATGAAGAAAACTGGTATGGAATAAAAAATGCTGATAGACTCAGAAACTGCATTTAGCTTCAAAACACAACTTTGAGGGTGGTTGTTTTTTTAACATACATAAAAGCCATGATCTCTGAGGTTTTTGCTCAGAAGACAACCATGTGTTTCATGTGGCCTCTGTTTACAAAAAGGAAAATATTCTTTCTGGGGAAAAGAGACTAGATCACAGTGCAGGAAAAAGAGATTTAGTACTGCAGTGTTCAAGAGCACTCAGATGGAAATTCAGCTCAAGAACTCCGTACTGAATTTAGGGCACTTAAAAGTACCGCTGTATTCACACTGAATTTCATGGGATTTGCTGGAAAGGTAAAAAGCAAGATTTGCTCTCTTTTTTGGGTTTTGTACAGGGTAATGATTTTGCTCAATTCATTAGAGTAATTCTTGATTTACATGGCTATAAGCAGACAGCATTCAGATGTGTATTTAATCTTTATTAAATGAAACATTTGGAAAAAAATGCACTATTCACTACTCTTACCATTCTATCTGTAAATGCATTGTGAAATGGCTTGAGGTATTATTTTTTTTAACCTTTATAACATTAGTAACGATAACTCATACTCTCCCAACATTATTCTCCTCATGTGACACTTCTTCAGAGTAAATCTGATTACTTTAAACGAGGTATAACTTGGTATGAGAGAAGACAGAATTAGATAGCTTCTTGTGCGGATGTACAGTGTGATAGCAGAATTGGCTCACAGATATACAGAGCTAAAATTTACCAGACCTGCTCCTCTGCCCAAGGCTGGCACAGAAGAGGAGCAAAACTTCCCCCTTTCCTGCCCTTGACATTCGGATCCATCAGACACACCCTCAAGTGCCTTATTTATTCTTCTTCATTTGTGTTGGCCGCTTCTTTCTAACAGGCCATTCTCCACCCAGGACAAGCAGCTAGGCAAGCAAATGGTTCTATGCCCTGGCTTGGAAGTTCCTATAAGCATGAGATTTTCCCCTGGGAATGTTTTGTCTCAGCCGTTTTATGACACAAAGGTCTTTCTGGAAAAAGCAGGCCCTACAAGGTCTGGATGTCTTGCAGAGAGATGAATACTAGTTAGAATATATAATATCCAGTACTGGTGGGGAAAGCAAGAAGAAAGCAACCAAGCTTTTGTAACTTTTGCAACAAGCTGCACTCCTCTGACTGCATTTTTCCCTAGATCCACTTGTTAACTGTGATTCAGTATGTGCCATTTGTGCTTTATGGGACTAAGAGTCTAAGCCAGTTTACTGGTGAAAGTAACAACTTTCTCATTAACCATTAATGGCAACTTTTTAATTAGTCCCAGGGTTCTGGTAGAAAGTTAAACCCTTCCTTCAGTAACCAGCAGTTACACATCCAGTTCAGTGTTAATAACCTAACAGGAAGCAAACTAGGCAGGCGTACATTCCATCACCCAGAAAATGAATTTCATGTAGCTTTTAATGGACTGTTCATGCTTTAAACCAAAAAAGTAGTTGATTTTTAATATGGAGAGTTGGGCTGTTTACAGCAGCTAACGCTGCAGCCCCATCATGTCGTCTCCCATTTTGCTCAGACCTGATGTTTAATTGTTACACAATTTGAAGCTAAAAATGTCATCTGGTTTAGGGGTGGGGAGAGCAAGAAATTCAAACAGGAACAGCAACCATTCTTACTTTTAGTTACTGTTACTGTTTTAGTTACTTGCTTTTAGTAACTGCACTCAGATGCCAAAGGAATAAACACAAGAAATCACGAGATATTTACATAACTTTCTTTCTGATACCAGCTTTTCAAACCACAACTGGACTTTTATAAAGAAGCAGGAGTATGCACGGGGGTTATGTAGGAATGGGCTATCTATGTGAATGTGACACTAGAAATGATTTAGTGGGAACAGCAAAGTATCTTTAGGGATACTGTATCTTTAGGGATCGAGAGTTGTCACTTTGGTAACATCACTTTCTGATCCTTGTTTTTCTACCCTAGTAAAAAAAGTAGATTGCCACCTTATTCTCTTAAGTAACTGGCCAGCTTAGAAGATGTCTTCTGCACCTTGCAGTATTAGGAAGTAAACTGAAAATTGCACAAAGAAATCTTAACCTTCTTGCCATGGCCAAGAAGCAAGACTGTTTTTGGCAGTAGGCAGGGCTCTTCCAGTGATCCACCAAAGTTTTCCGGCCTCAGCAGTGCTGGAACAGTGTTGGGCTGCTTGAAATGCAGCCCATCATCAGCACAGTGGGGATATATGCTAACAGGACCTCATTTACTGTAGTTTTAGCACAACAGGGAGAGATCTGGCAATACGAGTGTCAGCTATACAGCATTGTGCTCTACTGATTTTTCCCCAGCTTTGTTTAAAACGGTTGAACGATAAGCTAATTACTATAATTATTTTAAACTCAATTATGCAATGGATGCAGGTTTCTGAGGCCTGACTTACCGTATTCAGATTGAAGCTCAATATCAGTGGCTTGATTTTCAGGCAGCTGAGAAAGCAGAGTGTGTTATTTGTTCTGTAAAGTACTTGACATAACAACAGGCTTCTTGGTGCCACTCCTCTGAAACAGTGGTTCAAGATCACTATCACTTGGTAGCCTCAATCCAGTTAAAAAGCTCTCCTAACAGTTCTTATCCAGACTCCACCTAGAACAAAAGAGAAAATGCAAAGGAGGGTATGTAGCAGAGGCAGAACATTCTGACATTCATAAGGATTCAGCAGAGTCCCTTACCCTCCCACTCCAAGACAACATCCAGTAATGTCAGTTCCTACTGCCTGTGTTTTGCTTATAACCAATTTACAGTAAAGTGAGAAGTTAGCATATGACATTTTGACATGACAGTAGTGACTTCAAAAACATTAGGGATGTCCTGCATTAGCGATCTCTTCTTTTGCATGAAACCATGCCTGCTGGCTGTATGAACACTGCTAGCAGTATTTGTGAAAAGTAGGTAACAGGCCATGTATTTCAGTCCTACAACTAAATATACATTTCATAGTACACATTCATCCTGTACAGCTCTTCCTCTGTTGGTAATAATTAATAAATCCACAATAGCCCATGTGCTAGGACTTTTTTCTTGCCAGTTTATCCGATTTTTATGAACTAGACTACCTGAAGATGAATACATTAATTCTTCTAATGGCACTTTGTGTTTACCAGTCTCTCCACATGCCACATTTTGCTCTGTACGTGTACCAGGAGGAACAAAGCAGAGGAGACAGTGTTTTTAAAGATTAAGCATTTCAGGCTGCAGCCAAGATCTTTAAACTCTGTGAGAAGTGGAATAAGAAAACCTGGGATCCTCCAGACTTGGGCCTGTTTGGAGTCTCCAAGGCCAACTGAGAGCACAGTTCCTTGCAACCTTTCCCCTAAAGATAAGATCCAGACCCTCTTCAGTGTCCAGCCACTTGCTCCCACTAAATTCTATTATCTTCAATATCTCAAAGACCCTGTGCCTCTCTGTTAGGACTGTTGTAACAGGGAGAAAGGCTCCCAAGCTGCATATGCATGGATGCGGACACATGCAAAACACATGTGCCTAGAACAGTCATCTAAGTCTCACTTCCACAGGAAACCAGGCTGAAACATGTGCGAGTCAGTCAATGCAAAGCCAGGCAATTTTCAAGACAGCTGTTAAAAAGCTTGTTAAACATTTGTTAAAGTCTAGGAACAGGACTCCATGCTTGTAGCAAAACTGCATACCGCAGCATCCCAAGAGCAGCCTCTTGAGTACTCCCAACATGAAGGAGTTAATGTTACAGTATCACCATCAACACCCTCAACAGAAATGAGACTTTCACCACTGGTCACTCAGCCTTAATTAATAGGACACTTTCCAATTAAACTTCAATGACATTTTTTAAAAACAAGTTTTACGCCTACTGTATTTCTTTTGGACAAAACAGTCTGCTTAACTGTATTTCCAGCTGTACGTTTTGTTTCTCCCCGCCTGCTGGCAGCCACAGCTACTTAGAGAGTAAGTTATGTCAACCACTAGGATTTTCTACAGTACATATTACATCACCTTTCCTGAGAAACTTGTCTGAGCAGATCCCTTTTCTTGCTGTCTTCTTTCATAATGTCCTTCACATTCCTCTTTCAATATTTGTTGTTCTCTCTGTGGAAGCTCAGTTGCAGTTGCTGGCATTTTAAGGAAAGGTTACAGAGCAAAAGGGTCACTTAATGGAGCTTTTTTTCCCCCCTACCCCATGCTCCTAGAGAGAAAACAGTAGCGTGTGGTGCCTTTAGAGAAAGGTTTTCCTTCGGAAAAACCTACAGCATTCATTGCTGGTTTCGGAACAAGAAAGGTAATCTGGAGCATAAATTACCTTGGCCATTTTAATTCTAACAGTGAAGAAGTAAGAAGACAAGACAAAACAAAACAAAGACAGCATATTGTGCTCTGGTGCAAATACAAAGACAGATCCCTAAATTTTACCCTCATCCCTGATATTTAGGTGACCATGCTCCTGATTAAACTGCTCTGTGCCTCTGTTTCCTTCTTTATGAGTCCTGGTCCTTATGAAATGGCCCTGGAAGCCAACAGTCATATATCTTTCAGCATGTCCTCTAGATAAAATGTACCAATTGAAGTCTAGTCCAGAGACAACTGAAGGTGCCGGGAGCCTGCCCAACTCAGGTCCACAGACTTCAAAGTTGTCAATGTAAGAACAAAGTATATTAAGTCTGAGGCCAGGATTTGGAATACGGTAGGAATGGAGTCTAGGAAAAAAAAGATAAACATTTCTAAACCTTAGGTGTATAAACTTTGATGGCTTAATATACATGCTCACCAGTGTGAACACATGTGCACATGTGTGTGAGCTGGCATATGAGACAGTTGCTTGCTGTTTGTTTAGATGGACTATTTTACAGTCCTTCACTGTAGCATGGCAGCATGTGCAGCAGACTGGTACGGTGCATTGTAGGGCATCAGCTCAAAAGCATGGTAAGGATGCTCATTTTGACTAAAGCTAAATGGCTGAATGTGAAGTTGGGAGGTATCTTGTATTCAAATGCAGCTCCTTCTTCTAAACACAGTGGCTCCCACATGATCTTCTTGAGCAGTCTGAGGCTTTCTATACAAACAATGGAGAAGGAAATCTAATCCTCAGTCTAGGAAAGGAAACACAGCTAAATGAATGCTGTTAGCAAGGGCAAGCATATTATCTCTGCCTGTCTGAGAGTCCACCGAGGTTGAACAAACTCTTTTCATGAGCTGTAGTAGACTCTTTATCACACTCCATTTGAATTATCTGTTTAGGATTAAGCATTTCTTGAAAAACACACTGCTTTTACTCCCGAAGCATTTTCCGTTCCATGGGACTTTGTAACGCCTCAGTTTAGATAAATGCTGAACGATCTATGTCATGTTTAATATGAAGTGTAACTGAAGCACCCTGTACCCTGCAGAAGTGCTCTCTGGACCACTGGTTTTTAAGGGATCTGTGAAAAACCAATAGAAAAAAAAAATAAGCAAGTTATTTTGAGCTGGCTTAAATTTAGTACAACTAGTTCCTCATTTTTACTGGAAAACTCTGAAAGGAGCCAAAAAAACAAACAAGAAAAGAACTCAAAACCACTGTACTTCCATAGCAATGTCCACTAAAGCTCTGTACTTCTGGGGGCCTGATGTTCCAGGCCATCGAATCCACACAGTCCAATACACTCGATTATCCCTTTCCTCCACCTGGCTGGAGGCAGGGCACCCCTAATATTCTTCCCCATCAGAGGATTCACCATCTGACCTGTGTGGTGCCAGACCAGAGGTCCCCTCACCAGGGTCAAGAGGGTCAATTTCAGTCTTTTGACGTCTGNGGCAAGTACTTCAATATTTCCCACAGCAGTGTTTCAGGCAACATAATAAATACATAATAAAACAGCCAAGCACTGGGTACCCAGTTAATGTATCAGCATGCTGTTGGCGGTACATAAACAATGCCAAAAGAACAGGAAATTATTAAAGCAGAAGGCAATACTTCATCTACTCTTCAGCTGGGGTTACTGCTTAGGAAGTCACTAATATGCATTCATAATGAATACTAGAAGTGAGCACAGGCAGAAACTTGCCTGTTACCCAGATGAGTATGACTAGTGCCGAATGTTTCTCTTACTAATCTTTCTTACAGCTTTAACTTCACTTCCAGAAAGGCAAGATTATTTGGGAGGATCTGTTTTCACACTTACTTGCAGAAGCATCTACATGGAGCTCTTTCAGAAGCATTTTGGGTTTTGGTTTCTTCTGAGCAGAAAGATCATCAAAGAGTAACAAAGCCCAAAGCACCTGCTCCGAACTTGGTTTGCCGACCTGCCAGTTGTGTAAACTAGCCCGAAGTAGTATTCTGTTCATACTGTTCTTCCTCCACTTGATCTGTTTAGGATTTTGTAACTGGCCTCTGCCAGACCAGGAGAGGCTTCAGCATATGAGAAACAGCATTAAGAGATCAGACTGGAAGGGGATGTATGCAGTATGGGGGTCCCTGGCGTGGCCAGACTCCTCCCACGGTACACTGTGACCCCCTGCCCCTTTTGACAGAAATCACTCACAAGACCACATGAGTACTTTTCCTGTTTTAGGAGTCTCAGGTGAAGACACAGCTGCCTCATGCCAATCAGGATTGCAAGTCCAAGTCAGATGCCTAAAGTAAGGAGGCAGTCTCAGTCCAGACTACCCTTTCCCCTTCCTGAAATGCCGATGTTGCTGATTTTCTCACTTGCCTTTTCAGTTGCTAGGGATTTCTGTTAGAAAGACATAATACAGCAACTTAATCTCTAAAGCATCAACCAAACGCTGCAATGAGAGATTCAGACAATGCTCCTGAGGAGTACTTGGTTGTCACATACCGAAGCCCTATGTAGGACAGACTGCTATTCTAGGTAAAACCAACTGGGTTAGCAACAGACTGGAAGCTGTGGCTTCTACAGAGAAAAGGCAGACTCAGAACAAACAAGGGGACATGAAATAAAAAGGGAACTTATGACCATACTTTGCCCCCATCTTCCATTTTTACCCCTTCCTCTCCTCCCACTCCATCCCATCTCCTCCTGCTCTTTTGCAAAAATCCAAAATGGCACTGGTAGTGTTACAACTACAGATCATTTGTCAAAGATTTGTCTCCTCCCTCTCTGTATGAGCTAATTGTTCCCACAAGCTTTCTGGCTTTTCTGGCACAAAAAAAATGACAGATTAGATGTGGTATTTATTTTCTTCTGCATTTATTAAGCATTGGCAGTCTCACCTATCCAAGAGCACTGAGGAAGGGGTAATCAAATATACCACAGCTGGGAGCTCTGTGGATAACATCTGCAAAACCTGCACCTTCCAGTAAAAGCCTTGTATTTTCTGTATTCTTTTTTGGTACCAGGCATTGCTGGATGTTTACTCAGTGACACACTGCATTAAAAATTGCAAAATTTGTCTTTAAACATTAATTATCAAGGCATGATTGCTTCAAAAATCCACAGCCTGAGGCCAGGGCCTAGGAAGTGGAAAATGTAATTTCAGAAAAAGATGAGAACAAATACTGAGCCTTTTAATTGCAGGTTAGTACAAATGACTAACAGTAAAGCAAAAATGGTTTGGATGTATCTGTTGTTCTGAATGTCAAATTCAAAACTGGGTCTTTGTTTTTTTTCCCCTGCTCTTCTTTTTGTAAAAGTCAGAGAAGCTGTTGAATTTTGGAGAGGTGCAGGAAGTACATTTCTAAAAACTCAGTTAAAATCACTTACTAGAGTGGAAGAAAGAAAGAAAAGGCTAAATGATGCACACAAGGTCAGGCAATAGTTGCAATACTTGTTGGGGCAGTTACTGTGCTCATTTGGAGTTTCATTTTGTGATGAAGGCTGCAGATTCTCAGCATCTGTCTTCATCTCCCTCAGTTCCACTGAAATCTACCTGGAACTACCAACAGTGTAACAACGGATTGGGTCTGTTTCATTATGTGTGGCAACAAAAGATTAAATGCTTCAGTGACTCAGCATTGCTGTATCAGGTGTCCCAGCCTGAAGCCAACAGAACCATTGCAATAGCGACGGCATCTTCATCTCCACCCTTCTGGCCTTGCTGCTGGCAGATTAGGGACAGCCCTGTGTATGCACCTTTGCAGGGCATCAGAGGCACTTCTTTTCCCACAAGGGTAAAGAACTTGTTCATTCCAGCCCCCCATCACCCCTCAGTGTTGGCCATGCCTGGGAGCACACAACAGATGGGCGATGTAACTCACAGTCTGGTGACTGATTTCTTGTGTGACCATAAGAAAGACCATAAGGGCAGAGTCTGCGATGATCCTGAAGTTGCAGTTATGCGCTGAAGCCCGGAGGCCAAGGAGACTCCAAATTGTGACACTTGTCTTTTCTAATGCTGACGTTCACCAGGAACCTCCAGTTGTGCTTCTGGGTGTGCTCAGAAGCACTTCTGACCTCATAACACTGAATAGCTTGGTGCCTGTCTCCCTAGGATTGAGAAATAACATGTCACTTCACTACCAGAAGGGCCTGATCCACTGGGTGTATCAAAAACCTGCCTAACCCATCATGTTTCATTCAGAGGAGCAGAGAGAAGAGGATGGTGGCGATGATAGTGCTTGTGTCGCATGTCCTCTCCCCATTTGCTTCTATCTAACAGTTCTGTACTGAAAGCTTTTTCCCCGTGACCTGAGAGATCTGGTTTCCACGCACTCCGTGTATGTTCCCTTACTGAGTCAGTCTGCACCCTTCTGTTACATGGGCATTAAAAGACCTTCTTTTCCTCATGGCCACCCTCATCAGGCCTGCACTGCAGACCCTTGCTCACAGGCCAGCTTTTGCGGGATGGCTCATGACCACACTGTTAACAGTTTGCTCCCTACTGAGTGGGCTGGCTGCAGCCATGCTGCATAGTGCTCAACTCACACCTCCTCTCATGACCCTGTAGCTAACAGTCATTATTTTCTGTGCATGGGCTTGGTGGATTTTTTTTTTCAGTTTGATGTATGGAGAATACAAACAGGTGTATGCTACAGGCCAGCAGAGCAGTGCTGCGTCAAAAATATTACAATACCAGAAAAAAATGTTGTATGCTCTAGGAAAAGGACGGGTGAGGGCACAAATTACACTATTGCCTAACTTGGAATAATGCTGAAGCACTATCCTTGTTGAAGCAAATACATTTGGTGTCTTCCCTATCTATCCTGTCTGTCTGGAGCAAACCCTGGAGTCAACTACACGGTTGACAACACTCACATTTCCCCTTGGGGATACCAACAAATTTGTTCCAGAAGAGAGCTCAGACACAGACGGGTGTCTCACATACTGACTACAGGTAGTATGAATGACCAGGAAACCCAACCAGAACATTAAAACCAAGTGAAACATAGTACTGTATAGCAGCCCTCAGTTGCTGTGGTCAAATAAGTAACGACGACATAAATTTTCTCACTATCCCTCCCTCTCACACTTTCAAATAACCCAGGTGGGTGCTGCATTTGTAGGGTGATATCTGGAAGTGTGCAAGAGAAGACTGGGGCTTGCGCTGTCTCCCATCCTCCCCTCCTTTGCCAGCAATCCAGTGACCAGTTTCTGTTCTGTTTTATCACATGTACGACGGGGAGACTGAGATGAATCTCCTTTGCGTCTGCTCTCTTGAACATCATTGCTGCTCTATGGAAACCCAGCTGCCACTGTTTTCCTGACCACCTCTAAGATGATTGCCAAGAACAGAAAATATTAATTAAATTTTAACTAATAAATTGAATACTGTAGGGTTAATTATAGCTATTTACAGGGAGTGTATGGGATTTGGAGGGTGTACCTTCTGATGTTTTTTGCACAAAGTGTTGCCTCTTCCTCTAAGCTCTAATTAGCTGTCTCTTTTTTTTTTTTAAACAGCCAGTCTCCAAATGATTGCTCAGTAGCTCCCATATTGTTCCTCATCATCACAGCTGCTACAGAAGGGAAGTAGCCTTGCAGTTTGCCTTTCAGGGAGCAGGTGATAAAGAATCTATCAGAAGTGGTGTAAGCCAATAACATTTAAAAAAAAAAAAAAGAAAAAACCTAAAGGCCAGCCCCTAACATTGTCTAGCAAGGGGACCATATAAGTAACAAAGGACATGGACAGAAATGAGAAAGAACAGAAATCTTCTCTCCATATAGCCCTCTTGTCCAGCTGCATTTCTGCCTTTGTGCATATGCGTAACGCCAAGAGTCATCAACAGCAGACAAGCACTGGGAAAACGGGGAAAACGCAGGCCGTCCCAGCACAAAGTCAACGGTGCAGCTTGGAATAATTTTTCCTCTACTCCTTATTTTCAACCTAGACGCCTCCTTCTTAGTGGTAGAACCTTTTTAAAATTTAAAGGGACTTAATTATTTTTATTTTAAAACCAGTTACTTTTGGCTGCTTGGTGTATAGCTACAAAGAGCCAGGGTCCTTTCAGGACACTGTTAAATTAAAGGCACAAGGCACAGACACTGTGCCCAGATATAAGTTTATTCCAGCCTGCTTTTCAATTCATGCCACTAGATGCAACTAATAGTGCTTAAGAACCAGCACAGAAGAGAGCTTTGGGAGTTTCAGGGTTACTTTGGATGTCGCTTTGTTGTTTTTTGGTTGTTGTTTTTTTTTTTTTTTTGCAAAACTGATCAACATGATCAGCAGACAGTCCACTGCTTCTCCTCAAGTATCGTGTCTTGCCTGCTAGTATTTGTGTCTGAACGGCTGTCACGGAGGGCGTGGAGGACAGCAGCTGGAAGATGAGGACTGGCAGTGGTGCTGCAGCAGGCAGCTGCCTCTGTGTGGCAGGCACAGGAGTCTGTTTTTGGCTCCTGCTGAGGTGAAATGGGGTGAAGAAAAGAGGGGAAAAATGTTTTGTGGGTTTTTTTTGTAACTGAGAGCAGTAATGCTAATAAGGGAAAATGGGCACAGACTGGCCGAGATGGAGAACAGGATTCCCCAAAACCCAGCATGGATCCCTGTGGTTTCTGAGGTTGGAAAACCATTGCCTAAATTAAGAAAGCTATCTTCCATCTCAAGAAAGGAAACGTAAAAGCCAGAATCGCTGTTGCAGAAAAGTCTTAACCTGTCTGGCTCCTCAAGCATGCTTTAAAATTTTATCCACTCTCCTTTGCAGTGAAATGGTTTCGCTGCCGAGGGCTCCAGCACCAAGGTGTCTCCTCACCCTACACTTTGCTGAAAGCCTTGGATTGCAGTGCCAAAAGCCTGCTCCAGGTCTACCTTTCACAGCCACGCATTCCCTAAATACAGAGAAGAGAAAGCACTGTCTTTTCTTTTAGTATTTAGAATTGTGTTTCCTGAGAAATGCTTGCCAGCATGCGTGAGAACTCACTGCTTGCACCAAAACACGCACATCTATTGACAGGGCGACAGAGCCCACGCAGCACTAGCAGCAAGACATCCTTTACAAAAATACCCTGAATGGTGTCTTCAGAGAGGCTTTTCCCCACTTTAACAGCAAAACTAACTTTGTAATAAGGAGGTAAAGATCCCACTGCTTAAAGTTTTTGCTCTTCCCCAGGCTCAGTTGCTTACTCAAGTCGCAAAATCCCAGTCACACCTATGATTATTGGTCACCCCCATGCCTGCCACCTGTGGGCTCAGAGGCCTGGAGCCAGGCAAGAAGAGCACAAGCTCGGTTGCAGGTTTAAAGGGCTGGGAAGCTTTAAGGAGACAGAGATCCCGGACTAGAGAGGCTGCTTGTAGCCAGTCAGGGCTGGGCTGGACAGGGAGAGCTGCCGGCAGGCTTGGGCTGCTGGTGCCATCTTCTGGACACATGTGCAAGAGTTATTCACCTTCCCCTTCAGATGGAAGAACACTAAGGAAAAGTGTGTTCGTTTCACCATCCTGTCCTGCTTTTTTGGTCCCCTCCCTTTTGGATCCATCATCGTGCAGCACAAAACTGAGGGAAGCAGCCCCAGCAGGGTGGCAGCAGCAGGACCCCTAACAGCTGCAGAAAAGTCCATACTGCGAGCTCGGAAAAATGCACCCTCCCTTTGGCAGCTCCTCTTCTCTGAGCATCCCTGAGCAACAGCCAAGCACAGGAGAAGTAGAGACAAGACAGCGGGACCTGTCTTAAGACACATAATGCATTTTAGACCAGGGAGGAAGAGCAGGGGCATGCCAGGGTACCGCGGTTAACACTAGTGGCACTGTCTCAGGAGGCTCACAGAGTATTAATTTCAACAAGGACTAGCCTGCAGAGGGGGGTCTGACTGGTCTTTCTGTCCGATCAGCGTTAATGGCCATGTGTGAATTCAGACATCATGAAGTTTTGTCATTTATGTCAACAGCAGTCGTGTTCTCAAAGGGAACTGTTCTCTTTAACATTCAAACCACAAACTGTTGAGCGTTGTTACACCACAGGCATTACTGAGAGCAATGCTAAGGTTAGAGAGGCCACCTCATTCTGAAAGAATCCAAAATTATATCTCCCACGGAGAGCAGCTACAGTTCTACCTATTTCTTATGGCTGCAGAGTGGGCCCTGACCACTGTCTTCCACCAAGTGGCAAACAGCATGCATACACCCAACACAGCCTCAAAAACAGCTGGCAGAATAGACTTGGGAACAATTTTTAGTGCAGAGAAACTGTCTCCAAGGAATGGTTTAAAGAGCACAATTAGGAGTGGCAGAGCAGGAAAAGCTGTGAGGTTGGAGAGAAATGTCTGAATTGGAAGAAAGCAAAAAGGAGCAGCCAAAAGGAAGAGTGATGAGGACAATGCAGAAGGCAGGCAGCAACGAAACGTTGCAGGCTGCAGAGCACAGCGCTGCAGGACTCCTCGCTGAAGATTTGTTCTTCTGCCCCACACTAAGATAGAGCTTAAGAAATGTGGAGTTTGAAGCTGTCAAATGCTAGCAGCAGCTGCAAGCATGCAGCATCTTAAAACTCAATTTAGTGGCAGCTTTTTTAGAGATTACCGTCAATGTGAGACAGCGGCAATAGAGGCAATCTTAAGAAGTGCACAAGTAAAGAAATGTGGTCCACAATGGGAACTTAAATGATCTTAAGTATTATACAAACACTGCTGCATTTCTATACTGCAAATGATACTTGTTTCCATTTTGGAGACCAGGGGTCAGCAGTAGCCGTGACATGGAGTCAGTCTGGAGGACCCATAAGGCAAATATACAGCAATGGTAGGGCAATATATTTATTTCAGAAACATACTTATTTTTTCATTACATTTATTTTAAATCTGCCAAGCCTTCCTTTAATATAGCTTAATGACAAATTCCAATCATCTGGTGTTTAAAGCTGCACTGCAGCTATGATATTGCTATTGGGCAACCCAGTTTCAGACACTGACCCATCTAGGTTGTCAGTTTTTGCAGCTGGACTCCACTTGAGTTCAGTTGCTGCATAGCTGGCCCAAATATATGTACTTTTACTGCTTGTTTGTGCAATGACTTCACTGCATTGCTTTTAATGTAGATTTATTAAAAACAGCAATAGGCTATCTTTCACAACGGTGTAATCAGAGTAACTGATAATAATGGCAGTTTATTCACATCAAAGCATTTAATTCCCGCTACTGTTAGATCTCAGTTCTCACAGCCCTCCAGGAAGGACACGGATAGCTCCTGTCTGGAGTAAGTTTCATCAGGATCCGGGATTCTGAGGCCTGCAGAAAGGGATTCACAGATATGCTTCTCTCTAGCACTGGTACTTGACAGTGTTGTATGCTTTACAACAGAGGGGGTCAGTGAAGTATTTTTACTCTCTTTGGCTACTACACTGAGGAAATAGCAAGAGCTATATTTATAAATTTTATAGTTTCTGGTCTGTATTGATTTTTAAAGCATCTTTAGCATGCAAGCAGCTGTTTAATGCATTTTGACCCCAAAGCAGGGCATTTGCATTAGTATTCCCACTAGAA
This sequence comes from Syrrhaptes paradoxus, assembly GCA_013400615.1. Classification (NCBI taxonomy): domain Eukaryota; kingdom Metazoa; phylum Chordata; class Aves; order Pterocliformes; family Pteroclidae; genus Syrrhaptes; species Syrrhaptes paradoxus. The sequence continues at coordinate 48,099 of VZTO01024798.1, forward strand.
CGTCTGTCCTTTCCTGTCCAGGCATTAAAGCCCTGTTTAAAATCTGTCCCTGTCCCTAATCTCTCTGAGGAGCCTTCCCTGAATATTCAGTGCTAGTCCACAGTCTGTAACAAAAGAGGGAGGAAAAAAGAGACAGAGAACAGAGTTTATGCATAAAGTTCAACAGCCTTTTCACATAAAAAACATACGCACACACACAAAAGCACCTCAACTACAGAGCCTGGCATTTCCACAGAAAGATTTGACAGCATGTGCAATTTTTCAAGTTAACTAATTTACAATAAGGGCATAAAGCATCTGAGCTCCAGATGCACTCATTCAGGCAGATAGGGCCATAAATAAAAAATAAAAAGAATTCTCTGACTCTAACGTGGGTTTTACAGAGATGTGTTGAAGGTCTAGCAGATGGGTTTTGCTGTCTCAGTTTTTACCTGTGTAACCAAGTAAATGCATAAAGCTGCTTACTGGCTCCTTCAATTCAAAACCTTTGCATTTGCTCCCATATCCTGCCGTGAAGATACAGATAATTTAAACAATGAGCAAAATCCTATCCCCCAGGGAAGCTGATGGCAAAACTCCCACTGGCTCCAGCAGGCTCTGAGAGTTGCTCAACATAAATGGAATTGGCTGAACTTGACTAACAGAACAACCAATACTGTAATCAAGTTTGTATTCTTTCATCTACAAATTTGCCACCCTAATGCTGCCCCTGGTGCTGCTGTCACCCTGTGGTTGTTGCAGAAGAATAAAAACAGCGACACAGCTGCTGTCACCAAAACTGGGCTCGCTGCAGCCCCAACCCATGCTGACAAGCAGCTCTCTTCCATGGAGGGATGAGAAATCCTCTCTTGAATTAGAAAAACATATCAAAACATTTTGTCATACCATTAACTTTGTTTTGCTCAATCTATATGCTAACACAGTTCTTACAAAGCAGAGAACTGGAGTCCTAATTGAAAGAAAGCATATCAGATATCACAAATTTCTGATTTTCAAAAAATTTTGCCAGTTGAGAAATAAGTTTTTTCCCTCACCCAGAAACAACTTCATCATCCTGATCATCCAGTCTAGCTTTCATAAACATCTCAGTATTCTTTCTGAAGCCAGTCTGCTGTTTGGGCAGATGGCACAGAAATTTTACAGTCCATTTCATCCCTGATGCCTACAGTTAATGCTGTCAGTAATGGGATATACACACACGGATACATACACAAACACAGATGCATGTACAGACATGCTAAGAGAATAAAACATTTCTGGAAAGGGAATTAAATTGGTGAAGGCAGATACCTAAACTCACCACATACCAGAAGCACATCCCCAAAACTGTACATTCGTCTGACTTCAGGAAAAATTGTGCACTGTGAATAACTAAGCAATGCTTCCTGGTTTAGTATTTCTGGAAAATCAATTCTGCTGCATCTCTCTTAAGCCTTACCAAAATACATCTGCTCACCTGTACTACTTAGTTCTAAAATATAATTATTTGTGTGGCATATTTTGTTTGGTTTCTGTGGATGGTCACTATTTGCCACACTTGTCTCTGATCTGCATGTCTCAAATCCTCTTGCCAGAAATACATGAGGCAATTTAAAGGTATATGTTTGACTCATTCCATTTCATAACCAGAGAAGAATTTTTTTTCTCTCAAGATTCCAGATTTAAAACTGAAATTCCCAGCATTGAGGATGGAGATATGACAGGGAGAGGAACACCCAGCCTCATACTCCCTAAGACCAAAAAGCCTGCATGACGAGGAAGCACGAGGGGCAACTGCAGGGACAGGAGGTAGAACAGGCAGTACAGAGAACAGGCACCAAGGATGTCGCTGAACTAATGCCTGGCTTACCCATGGTTGGCTATGTCCTTCCAGAGCCAACACTTGACTCAAGCTGCTTTGCAACCTGGGCTCTGCTAGTCTTTCCCAGTGCCTTGGCTCAGTGCCTCCTCACTGTCTCCATCCCTGCCCGCACTCAGGAGCTCCCCTGTAAAGAACCCCAGCTTCCAGTCAAACCGCTGCTTTGCAATACAGCTTCAGGAAAGATAGAGGAGGAAGAAGAGAATAAACATATTTGAGGACCAATGACTCAGACTAACTAGAGAATGTGCTTAAAGCAAGTTTGTTTCATCAATGGCAGTGCCCTCCTGTTTTGCTTTACCCCTTTTAGACTGGGTCATCCAATTCTTTTTCTCCATTTAATGGTGACATAACTAAGTGGCCAGCAGGAACCTGTCTCACCTATCATAAAAGCACAGGATGCAGTAATCATAGGAGCCTGCAGTTCGAGACAAAGCCATGAGCTCCACTTTTAAGAATGTGCTGGGCTGTAATTCTGAAGAACACATTTATTAGCAAACTCAAGACACAGCTCCCTTCAGCACTCGACCAGCTTTATGAATCATGAGCCCTGAAGTGCATTGCCATGAGACTCGGCTTTAGAAATAGAATTGTTTGTTCAACAGCAGACACCCCAGTTCAGCCTTCTCTTTCCACAACTGCTGCTTAGTCTCAAATCTGAATGAAACAGCTATGGAATTACATACGCACTTAATGTCCTCTTAGTATCTACCAGATTCAGCATAAAAGCATCATGGTGAATTTCTAAGTCTGACAGCTGCTTAATTAAGGAACATTTCCAATATCTGGCTACTTTGCAAAACTAGACAGCTAAGTAAAACAGGTCTAGCGCAGAGTCAGTTGTAAGGTTTTTTTTGGGGGTGGGGGGTGGTGAGCTAGAGGTTTCCCAGATACCCCTTATTTCAAAGCAAGAAAAAAAACAATGGCCAGCTCTGTACCAAACCACAGGTCAACAGATTTCAATGGTCCAAGGTTAAAACTGGCCTCCAGCTAGCTGCACAGACTTATCCCACAGGTATTAAACAGGAAACTTTTACATGTTAAAAATAGTTACAGTTATGTGACTTATTCTTGTAAAAGGGTTTTTATTGTGTACACGAAGGTCTAAAGCTTTCCTCCTTTGAAATGTTTGTGTTTGACACTTCCTCTGCAGCATAGCAAGTCTGTGTTTTTCTCTCTTACACAGGCTGTGGGTTGAGTTTCGTTTTGCTATTTTGTCCTTTTTTATTTCACAAATCAAACTGTCAGTAGCATGGAGAGTAAATCTGTAACTGGGACACGTAAGAACTCTGTTCTGAGACTGCATTGCTGCCCCCAGTAAAGTCACCCTTGGAAACAAGAGCATTTGAGACTATCTTAGCACACAGTGAAAGGCTTTTCACTACAGTTTATTTAGCTGAAAAGGAAAAAACATAATTCAAGTAAGAAACTCCAGAGATTACAGATGCTAAAAGAATGTGGCCTCTGCAGAGCTTCCTGCTACTGGAGGCCACAACCTCTAAAAAACAGTGTTTGAATATCCGCTTTGGTGGGGACAACGCTTTTGGTCTGGGAGATAAACTTAGTTTTCTTGGACTGATATGAAAGCTAAACAATAATATATGCTCCTCTCCTACTACCGCAACCACTCCTAAAGCTAAGGGAGTCCAGCCCAAAACCAAAAGGCCATGCTGAGCACAGCTGGTTGCTACACAAATTGCTTTAGCCTGCTGTTACCTTCTTCCTCTGCTCCTTACTCACTGCCCCATATCACGGCTAGGAGTTGTACTCTCCACATGTCCAGCCTCCATCCGCAGCAGATCTGTCCCATTGCTACCCAGATGCCACATCTAGCCATGGCTTCCCAGGTGGCCAAGTTTACCTAACCTTGACCTCCTGCTGGGCCCTGGAGCCTATCTCCACCGTCAGATGCACCATGCTCAACCAGCCCAGCTATGTAATTAGCAGTGCAGCTGCACAGCCACCAACCTGCCAGTACACATGTGGCAGACCACTTCTTGGCAACAATCATATATTGCATAAGAAAGAGTCCCTTAACGCAGGCTAGTCTTTCCACTACAGAACACGTGAAGGACATAAAAGCTTTTGGCCATGCAGAAAAGTGAACAAAATGAGTGGTAATTAACTCTCATGACTACAAAGGCTAACAACTTCAGCCCTTGCAAAAGGGATCAGAGGCAGCTGAGCTGAACAAGTATTTGCCTGGGAGCAAACACTGCCAGAGTGCTTATTTTAGAATGAATAGTCATGTAAGTTAACCAGAGCTAACTATTGAACAAATAGCTCACCGTTACAGCATACTGAGATACACTAGATGCATCCTTTGATCTACTGACTGACAGACCTACTGCAGTGTTTTTTTCCAGAAATCAAAAAAAACCACAATTTATCCTTCATAGCTGGCTCTGGGTTTTGGTACATTGATTAATAGGAATGAAATGTGTATGAAAAAGGAACCAAAATGGACTTACTCATCGCAGCATGAGATATTTACATTCAGAATGAGTATGCAGTTTGCAAAGAAAAAAAGAGCAACGCAATTTAAAGTTTTTCTGTAAATCAACATGTGCGACTGTTACCCTCTAACTTGTATCTCCATCAGGACAGGCATTCTTTGGTGCACTACATGCCCTCGTCGTTTCCGACCTTTTAACACAACTGCAGCCTCTCAGGATCAGGATTTGGCCTGCTGTTCTAGCAGCATACTATGTAGCCCACCACACTCCATGTGCCACTTTCTTAAACTACCAGTGTGGACAATGAATATGATTCCCATGGTTTTCAAGAAGTAGGGGAAGAGAGATGGGGTTTTTTTGTGAGTGTTTTTTAAGGCAGACAAAAGTCATCCTGAAAATTACAAGTGAAATGTGTTCTGATTATCTCTGTACAGATAAACACACCTCATCTGGTAATACACACGAATTGATGAGTAAAAGTTTCTTTTTTACATGAACTGCTTTACACTGGTCATAAATTTAAGGGATTTGACAGGGATTAAAGATTCACTTGTCAGCTGCTATGTCCTTTAATAAGCTTCTTAATGTCTATACTGACAGGAGCAGCATGTCCTCAATTTAGCAAACAGGCTGTCTCTCTCCAGGTTTCACTGCAGCTCTGGAGGCCTGGAAAAAGTATTAAATGCAGTGTGTGTTCTGCCCCCTTTAGGGAAATAATCTACTAAACAGATTTTCTTCAGACACAGCTTTTATGGAATGGACAATAAAAGTGTTAACTTAATTTCCAGAAGCCACACAAAGTGTGTGGCTCTCCATGCTATATTGAGGAGAAATTCACGTACCAAAAACCCGTGTTGTGCTCTGCTATGTTCTGTTCTCGTACCTCCTCCCTTAGTTCAGGTCCACAGGAAGCTTCTTCCTCAAGGTTTATTCAGCTCAGTAAGGCTGGCCTTGCTTGTAAAGCACCTGACAGCAGCTCGGGGTTCTCTGCTACAGGCAACACAGCCGCTCTCTAATTCAGTCTAGCTATCTTAATCTGTTTTGCACTCTCACCTGTAATATAGAGATGAAAAAATTCTTTCACCTTTCCAGATAAATATTTTTTTACTTGTCAAATGGCGCACTCCTCAGGACAGAGGGTCGACCACATACTTATCCAGAAACAAGCACAAATCAACCTTTGCTTTAATTCTTTGGGATCTCTGGATAAGAATCACTGCCTAAAATGTTAAATAGCTTTTGTTTAACAGTACTTTTAAAGTTCAAACCAACTGTAAAGCAGACCAGGCAGATTCTCACTTTGGGCCCTTTAGGTTTATCAGGTTTCCATCCTCCTCTCTTTCTGTGCTCTGGGCAATTCCAGACAAGTTTCTTGCTGGTCTCTTACACTTGTTTTTTGCCATGCTACACTGCTGGAGCCATGCAAGTAAGGAACTGTAATAACAATACTAACTGCTCAGCTTTGACAGGACATAGCTATTTTTACTGGATAAGTTTTCTGGCACAACACTTAAAGCACCAAATGATTTGACACCTGTAATTTTATACTTGGAATAACACAAGGTATTCATACTTCTTTTGTAATGTAAGATAAAAGCAAACACTACATATGTTCTCTTTCCAGTACTGCTGTCTGGTAGCTATTTGTCTAAGGAAAAAAAAAAGTACTGTTACATTACAGAATATGTGGAAAAGTAAAAGCTATGGAAAAAAATCATTAAATAGCTAACTTATTCCCCTGCTAGCACTAGACTGCTCCCTGCAGCATGTTTCAGAGTGTTTTGTCCAGTCTGGTTTTACAAGTTTCACATTACTTTCATTTATATCTTTAATACAGTGCTGAGTCCAATGCGGTTTGGTGCTGCTTATTTTCCTCGTCTTTCAACTAGAAGACTCAGTGCTAGACCAGCTGTTCATATACAGTCGGCTCCAAAACTACTGAAAAAAATCTGGACTCTTTCCACTGACTTCAACAGGCTTTGGATCAGGCTCACAAAAAGACAGAGAATACATTTCATGTAAGACTAAGCAGGTTACAGTCAGCAAAGTATAAAGAGGATTAGCTGTGTACAGTCCAAAGGCATATTACACTTTCGATTTCACAGAAAGGGCCAGATTAGTTTCTGGTGCACCGCCACTAAGTCAATGCCACCATGCCAGGAACGAATTTGATTTAGACCCTGCCCTGTTAGCCTCATTACAAATGAGGTTTTCCTAAACTGGAGGTGAGGAAATTTATTTTCTAAAAATACAAGAACAATAAGTAAATGCTTTTTTGCTTTCCAGTTGAAGTTTAGGTCTTTAGAGAGACCCCTAGGGAAGGAGTATCAGGACAAACACAATGGGTTTTGTCTCCTTCCTCTGTTTGGAAAGGATGGACCCTCCTTCTTCAGAAACTGAAACAGTTCGTATTTGGTTTCAAATACATATATTTAGACCTTCACTTTCTGTCACCAAAACAGATGGGCAGCCCCAAAGTGCTAATTTGTGCATATTTTACAGAGCACTGATACTTCAACACACACCCACTGGGTATGCTTTGAGTGCCCAACTTCTGAAAGCTAGAACGCCTTTTGTTGGGAATTATTTTATCAGTGGGGGATTCATTCTGAACAATACAACCAAATGAAGACAGTGGTGCGCAGTTACTCTTCCCACCCTTTCAAAGACCACAGCAAAACATGTCAGAGTTAGTGACGTTCTCAGCCACTGAGAATGCTTTAATCAACCAGAGGGTTTTTTTCCTACTCACTCTGTTCCCTATGGACAAGGGACTTCATGGCACTGCTTTGTTGTGTGATGTGTACAGTTATAACCTACACTAACAGTGTGCCATCAATGAACGAACACTGGGTGTGTGTGTCAAGCAGATGAGAATGTTCTTTTGATCTTCTGTGCTCCACCATGGTGGCAGATGAATGTCTAAACTGCTTTATTAATGCGCTGAAGTCTCCCAACATTTCTCAAACAATACTGAAGGAATAATTAGAATTTCACCACATTTTTGATTTTCTGCTCTTCCAGCTCAAATCTAGATGGATGTTATGCAGTAGGGAAAAAAATGATTATATTTTAAATTATTTATTAATTTTCCAGTGAGTTGGGAGGAATATATCATGTGTTTGACACTCTGAGGCAGCCAACAGAAGCTTCTCAAATTTCAGTTTAATTTCTGCACAATATGGGTGCTGTATTTAGCTTTAGGTGCAATTTCAAAACTAGTTCAGGGGAGCAAGACAACAGATTCAAAGCTTTTTTTGAGGATACCTTAGAATCAGAATAAGCATGTTTAAAAAGCATAGAGGTTTCTGAACATGATGATAGCAATGATTTTAGCCCCCAACATATGAATAGCTGGGGAAAACCAAACAATCCAACTCGTTTGATGCCACAGAAGCATATTAAAGAAAGTTGATATGCAATTGCCTGTAAGACCACAACACAGAAAATCCTCGATAACCCTTCCAAAAATATGATCCCTATGTGGTGGTGTGACGAAAACTGTGAATCCACCCAAGTTTCCCCAGATTGAATGACATAGCTATAAATGACAAGGGGGAGAGAAAAAGAGTCAAAATAGGGCCTCTGCTCTGTAAAAGAAGGAACTCAAACTACCGCTTCACAGGCAGCTAAGCTGATCTAACAAGTCACTTGCAAAAGTGAGAGGTCAAGTCACTCAATCTCTTTCCCATACTCCTCAGGTATTTATCTGATCCTTTACCTTGTATCTGTCATTTAGTTGGCTGATTTATGTCACTATTCCAGAGAAAGCTAGCCACGTTTCTGTTATTTTTCTTTCAGGCTAACAGGTCAAACTGGCTAATGGAGGGATCCCAACACATGCCAGAACCAACACGAGGTAAGCAGCAGGATGACAAAAGAGCAAGGACTACTGGGATGAGAAAGGACTGGGGACTACCTCCTCTCTTCTGGCAGTAGCAAACTGTGAAAGTGTATCGGGGCGTTTCATGGAAGCACTGTCTTAGTGCAAGAACGTGTCACTAGAAAGGAAGAGGGAATCAAAGGGAGAGGTGGAACAAGTATGGGTCCTGATCATTGTTGCTTTGGAGGAAGGTGGATATAAAGATGCAAAGTAGAGGGGTAGGAATCCCATATGTCTGCAGAGGATTTCATGGGTAAAGAAAAGTATGTGCACATGCAGCAGCTGCAGCACACCCAGGAGCCAGGGGATGTATAATCTGTATGCAAATAACTGTGTAGTTCTCCCATGAAAGCATGGGGCCGACAGCACAGATTCTTAGTAACAGCATAATATGTCTATGTTGAGTCTGCTGTTTCTGAAGAGTTTTGCAGTTACTATGCATGGCTGGACAGCACAGCACACTGAGCTGCTCCTGCAAGGCTGCTTCAGCTTCTGTAGCTGCAGTGCATGCTCACAGTGCTAATGTCCAGAGTTTCCAGGCATGCAGCAACTAGTTCAGAACTGTCTGCTCCCTACAGCTAACAGACATCCAGAAAGTTCAGACAAATTTATTAAGTCCTCAAAATCTGCCTAAATGTGATTTCCAGGTAGAAAGCGTAAATGTATCTGGGAGAAGGAAGCCTGCAACATGCAGAAAGTCATTCGCTACCTGTAGAAAAGCAAACACAGGACAAGAGGAGCTTAGGAACACCTGTTCTGATGAACCGAAGGCAGGGGTGAAGCCCAACTCTCAACTTCTTCACCTGTCTTCTTTACTGACTTGATTTACTATAACTCTATTGTACAACTAATTTTAGAGGATGGGCTTTCATGTAATGGAAATATGAGAGATGTCTTGCAGTTCAGCTTCACAAATGTTCCTGTTACTGTGGCCATTACAAAAGCTGCATAAGGAACTCACTTCAGGTCTAGATGCCCATGAGGAAAATAACTGTAAAAGAATAAGAGGCTATGCACTAATGTGAGAATCCACCCTTCTCTCTCCTTTATATGGCGTTGGCTTATAAAATTAATTACATACCTCACAGAGATGCAATACTTAATTAATATTTGTTAAGTGCTTTGAAATTCTGAAGGAAGACGTCATACTAGTGTGCATTATGACTAATACAGTGATGCCAGTAGTGTTGCTCAAGCAGAATGCTGGAAGGATATCTATTCTGTTTCTCATTTAAAATGGGGAATGGAGATGAAGAAGGTTTAGGAAAGCATTTTAAAACTCAGTTATCCTAAAGGAAAAAGGAGAACTGGGGAGGAAAGGAGCTAAAACAATTTTCTGAGGAATTTACTGTGCAGTATACATTAACTCCTGCAAAGTCAGAGAGTAAGCACCTACAGCGAAATCCTGTCTCCAGTCAAGTACATGGAAAATGTTTCACCAACATCAGTGAGGTGAAGATGGTAAGATGTTGTCATAATTTCCAAGAGATGCATCCAGCATCCCACATGTAGGTTTGTGACTTTGCACAGATGGTTGTTTACAGTTTAGGTTCAGGAAATAACCTCATCAAGCTAGGGCATGCTCACCACGTAAAAGCAACTTCTCAGCTTCTAATAATCTTTCAACTACATCCCACATTTGGAATAAATCTTTCCATCCTGTTAATGAAGTTGGACCTGAGCTACCTACTTAAGTTGGTCCCAAAACTCCAATTAAATGGAAGCAGTGTGGAGATCACTGTAGATTTTGTAATAAAAATGGGAAAAAAACACCCCGTGTTTAACAGTGGTTGTAACTCACATATACCCCTGGAGTTAAATTAATTTGCTCAGAGGCCTGTGGAATTTGTAATTAATTCCAGACTGGAAAAAAAAAAAGGAAGTAACAGAAATTCAGACAACTTATTTTTTCCAAATTAGTCTTCCATACCTAGCAGGATAAAGACTGGGAAAAACTTGTTCCTCACCACTTCTGGGTAAAACAGAGTTAAAAAGCACAGTTTTCAGCTGTAAGCTTTGCACCTGGGGGCTCCAAGGAGAAAGCCTGCAAAGACTATATATGGTGATAAGCATCAAAGTTTGAGAGAAGGTACCTAGGTGCTTCTAGTATTAAGAGGAGCTATTTTACAGTAGAAGTCTACAGCTACTTTAGGAAATAAATGAAATGAAAATGTGCTAGGATATAAGTTTTAATTTTTTGTATTTATTTTTTTAAAGGATTTAAGCCTCTTATTTGGTGTATATGGGGCTCTTGGTAAGCTATTGCTTGCCTTTTTCCAAGTGGTGTGTGATGGCTTCCACTGAGTATCTTAATGTACTCCTATACAGCTCAAGGAATCTTGGAGGCACTGCTTATTATAAACCATAAGTTAAGGCAGGCTTTCCAACTATGCTACATGTAGAAATGTTGTACCACAGCAAACCAGCACTTGTAAAGCAGCTGTGTGTCTACGCAATTGCCTAGACCAAATGGAACGATAAAGCTAGACAAAGCAAATTTCCCTCTTCACTTGTGCTAGTATGTTCTATCTTTCTAAATGTACTGCAGGCTCTGAAGCATGCAGGCTTTTAGTTTTCTCTCTTAGTGCTTCTACAGCTGTGTCCACAAATGTACATATGCAGTAAAACCCAAGGAAATGTTTTGGAGGCCAGGAGGCCAGCTGCAGCTCTAATAACTCACATGCAGTCCTCTGGTTTCTCTTTAACAGAGGATTTTCACAAACTTCCTGCAGCAGCTCATGCTGTAGCTCTAAGTGCTGACAGTTGCTTTCCAGTCCTAGTGGAATAAGCAACATCATTCTTCCATCTAAATTCAGTAGTCAAAATGGGTTGGTGTATGACCTACATCTTGTTGCAGTCCTCTGGATCCCACAGAGAGACGATGTCAAGGGGCCAAGGCAAAAACTCAAGCCTAAAGCTTTTATTGACTAAAAGTTAAAAGCCTGATATTGAAGTTACATGACAGTGTTGTGTTGTAAAGACAGATAAGCTGTGTCTCCTTCCTCTGATAACTCATTCATAAGTACTGGACAACCAGTCCCATCAAACATGGTAAATGTTTTTTCAGTTTCTGCCTTTATAATGGCTGGACATAATGGTGGGCAGGCAGCATACAGGAAAAATGATTCTATCTACTGCTTGGCAAAGCTTCTTTCACAGAAGGCCACTGAAAAGATGCTTACTTACTGTGTGTTTTGGAGAGGTCTAATTTTGTGGAGGGACCAGAAGAAAATTGTACAGGAGATCAGCGTATGAAAGGCTGTATGTAAGTCAAAGACCCTTACTTAGTGATGTCTGCATTGAGCTGACAAGACCTGAATGACTTTTAAAGACAACACTGTTCCTCATTTTAAGACTTCAGCAAAAACACAATGCTGCTATTTCATGGTTTGTTCTTCTCACTGTGTGTCCATCTGCATTATCCTTGACATTTTACCTGGCTAGCTCTGGCTTTTGCCTATTGGCTTTCACTTTTTTCCGCAATAGCCCGAAGAGGAGTCCAGGAGCAACCTCTAAAAAAACCACACCTATATGGAAAGCATCTGAATTGGCTCTAAGGGCATCTAATCAAGCCTAATCAGTCTTACCTAGCATACTTTCCTGAGTAGGTTCTTGCAGTTCTCTAATCTTCTAACTTACGTCTCTGTACCTAGTTTTAATGTTAACACTGCCTTCTCTTAGGCCATGAGCAGGACAAAAATCCCTGTTTTACTGTTAATCTCTGAGGTCTTTGTGACTGTGTTAGACTTCCATTTGATCAAGTTTACCTATGGATTTTCCTGTTCTTTATGGGTCTTCCTAATGGAGCAGTTCAATACATCAATTTCTAATTATTTTAATGCTAGACTGATCTGTAAGTACTGTTGGCAGTATCTACATTAGGAATAAGTACAGGTCTGTAACTCAAAACACCTGATGCTGAGGGCTGTGTTCCCACTATGTGGGTCTTGTGTGTATGGTTTGTTTAGACTAGCTCTTGCCTGTTCTCATGGACTTTCCCCACCTATGAGTTGTGGAGGGTGTTAGACATCTTCCTGTGGTGCAGCCTCTGGTGGTCCATCTGAAAACTTGAAGTCCAAGTGCAGTACATGGAAACAATCTGCTTCAAAAGCACACTCTTGGCTCTTAACTCATTTTAACATCATCAAAGTGAGAATCTACACTAGTGCTTCAGAACAGATCAACACCTGCCAGACAGACTGGGAGGTTACTGATGCCATTAATGAAGTTAATCTCCATCTGGAGAAGGCACCCAGGCATGTGGAAGATTTCTATCTCTTTGTTAGTTAATGGGAGAAGCTTACAAAGCCATTCTTCAAAGCAGATACAGCTACAGATATGAAAAAGGAACACTCCCTGTTCATGTGCCTCAGTGGCAGAATCCATTTTTAGGTAATGGATAATTGGGTTTAGTGATCAAATTAATATCAGGAATGACGTTTTATTTGGTGTAGGCAGGGGTGAGAAAGGCAGGGCAAAATCCCCCAAATTATCTGCTATGTACTGAGGATATGCACAGTAATCTGAGACAGCTCTGGAAACGGGGACTATGTATTTTAGCTGGTGGTATGCTGTGCAATTACTTAATTAAAATATGTAAATACCAAGAAAAGCAAATCACTCTTCCCAGGTGAAAGGAAGGGGGGGGGTTAAATACAACTGTTATTATTGCTCTGCAGTTTTTAAACAAAAAACTCCACCACTGCTATGCCACCAGATTACAGTATTCTATCACTTAACTAAAGAGACTCTAATACCCAAAAGCACCCCTGAAACATGCTTAAAAGCAAATGTCAGTATAAGTTGATGGTGATGTTGCTCACAACAGGGAAAGGACTAAGAAGCAATGTTGAACTAAAAACTGGAATCATATCAGTAAAATTCCAAGTTTTCTTGTGTATTGGGTAACTTTTCAGAAGTACACTCTCAAGTAGTTTCTATTCCTTATGGTATGCAGATTAGAAAAATATAGGACTGCATCTTCAAGAGGTTAGCTCCCACACTAGATTTATGATCATGTAACTGCTGCTTACTTACAGAAACTGCTAAACAATACAGCCTTCTTCTGCAACCTCCTCAGCTCAAAACTGTAGGCAGAGTCACTAACAGTGTTATAGACAAATAGAAAAATCCAGCTAAGTCCCTTTTTTCCCCTCGTCCCTCCCCCTTGCTTCAATATACAAGCATTTTCAAGATCAAGTGTTCATGCATATCAGTCATTGACTTCTGTTTCTGCGGCACTTGTACAGTTGGGAGCTGGACAAGCTGTGAGATCTCTGTACAAAAGTCAGCTAGAGCTGATACAGCCTTCAGATCTCCCTCCTAATTCCCAGAACCACAAGTTGGGCTGACACCAAATCATCCTCAGAGCTGCTTTAAGGGCCGTGCTACAGACTAGGTAAGGTTGTACAGGCAAATAAGAGAAACTGCTGTGCGATAACAATGCTTGCAGGGAGCTATGTTGTCTTAACAGATAAGTTGCATTCACCTGTGCTAGCTAACTGTGGCAGGTATATAAAAGAAAGGTCAAGTGCCTTAACAGCTACATTGTTAGGGAGGGCATGCGTGGGCCTGTCCCTTTGTGTGAGCTCCAACACTTAAGGTGCCCTAAGTGTAGTGAAAACAACCCCAGCACCAGCTCTTCCTCCTGCTCAATTTTATGTTGTGTTCACAGCTGCAGAGGTAAGGATGTATTTTGTTCTTTTTGCTCCTCTGGCATTGAGTCAAAACCCAGAAGTTTGTATTAGAAAAGTGGCCTGGAAAGTACTGTATCAACAGACATGCAAAGCCTCTGACTTCCGGGGAATAACCAGCTTTCAAGTAAAATATGTGCAGCAATAATCCGTGCACACTACATTAATTTCAGCACTGAAACAGCAAAGTACTAGTTAGAAAAAGCTGTAACATAGTAATGAAGGGTTTGGGGTTTATTTTTTTCATCTAATCCCCTTATTAGTTCCTTATCTCCATTTTCTATGGTTTTTTTCATTCAGTTTACAGTAGTCTGAATTAAAGCTCATCTAACAAAAAAATGATACATTAAATTTGACTAACCTCTTTACCACCCGTCTTGATGAGAACCGTTTCTTTCTCAAGGGAATAAATGCAAAAACTTTAAAATGGCTACATTGCTTTTTTAACATTAGTTTTCTTTGTACTTTAATTAATGGAATTTGGCTGATTTTTGGATATTTAAGCACCTTAAATTATTATATTGAGATAGTAAGGGTAGCAATTCTTGACAAGTCTTAAACTAAGACAAAATGATCTCCAGGCACTAAGATGCCAGAAAGGCAATATTTAGTTACCTGTCAACATGCACGCATCTTTCTCTACCACAACCCCAGTCAAGTCTGTGAGCCCTTAACACAGGCTACTGCATGACATGAAACATCAAGTTTCTGCTCAAATTGGAGTCAAGGCTTAGGGTCAAAACAAAGAGTAGGTGCAGTTTTAGATTGCATGTAAGTGCAGCTGTGAGTTGCTGCAGTGTATGCCATATCCAGAAAGCTATGATGCACTGAAAAACCAACTTTCAAGAAGCCAGCTGATCCCTAAACCTGATACAGGACGTAAGTACAGCTGGGCAGTGGAATAGGGCCATCTTGCTGTCACAGCCTGCTATTACTCCAGCCTGTGGGGCTGGCTCATTTTTTGTTTCAATACTTCAGTTTATCAAAACTGTCACTAAAAGAAGCAATCCAAACCATATACCTCATGCTACATTCTTGCACTTCAAGAGTTCATATAAATCAGTAGGAAATAATTTATTTGAGTCAAAACCAACTACACCGGGAGGTAGGAGGAGCTAGCCCCACCAATAAAAAGGGATGGTGGAAACCTCATCTGGTTTAGTTACAAAAGCAATCTTAAACCGGAGAGCTGCAATTTTTAGCGAAAGAAACATCAATTCTTTTTTTTTTTTCATGGTGTCAGAATATTAAACATGCTTAAGACAACTTGATCGCTTCTCAGGTTGTACCAAATGATGAAACAAACTTGGCTTGTAGGTTCCTCGCTATATGGACAAGGAACTGCAACTGACTTGCTTTACGCATTCCCTATTTCTTCAGATCTCTGCCACCAGGTTTTCTGCAGCACAGAGTACTGTGGGCCTGTGTTTGGTTTATCATCTCTCAGGCTATGGTACAGTTTACCTACCATGGGCCTCCATGCTCCTTGGCCACGGGGCAGAAGCGATGGCAGCCCATGGCTCCTGGACCCCAAACCCGCCTGTGTAGGAGCTGACAGGGAATCACTGAACGTTAGAGACTGAAAGGGACCTGGGAAGATCATCTACTCCAATCCCCCTGCCATCTCTGGAAATGGCACAGAAGGGGGTGAAACCAGCATTACAGGAACAGGTCTGAATATTAGGCTTTTTTTGTAGCTTGTTAACTTAGTTTGCTTCACATCCCACTTCTAAAGCGGGTGAGGTGTATTTAAAATGCAGTTACCGTTACCGTGGTCCGGCTAATCACACTGTGAGCCGGTGCATGGATAATTACTGTGCTCCTTCATCCTCTTATGGCTTCGAGGCTCCTTGCTTAGCTGCACACCGGCCCTCAGCGTGACGCCACTCAGCTGGTGCCTGTTTTTCACCCCTACTGCTGCTGCAAGTGTCTGCGGTTTCCTTCACAGAGCCGGCAGAGCCCTGCCAGGCTTTCCCCCGCTGTAAACCCACCCCCGCATCCCCTTCCTCCCCACCGCAGGGCCCAGCTGCCCACCCTCTCCCTCCAGCGCCGCGGCCGCCATTTTGTGCAGCGCCGAGCCCGCCGGCGGACAAGGGCGGGGGTGCTCACTCGGCTGCCGCACCACCCCCGGGGAGGGGGCGGCGGGGCCCCGCCCTAACGGCCGTAACCGGGCCCCAGGCTCGCCTGCCCCTCCCCACTCACGGCATCGGCGGTCGCCGGAACGACTCAGGCGTGAGCTGTGGGGGCCGCCACTGCCGCGGCCTCCGGTGCGCGACAGGGGGCGGTGGCGGGCGGCGCTGTGAGCGGCTGAGGGGCGGGGAGGAGGGAGTGTCGCGGTGGCTGTGGAAGCGGCGTTGGGCCTCAGTGTGTGTTGGGACAAGGGGGCATTTTCTGAGGATCCCGCTCCTCGGGGGCACCGTTGGGGGTTTACTCCGTCTGTGCTTCGCCGTTTTGCCGGAGCTGTGGGGGATGAAGTGGGGAAAGGTGAAGAGACGCGGTGGTTTCCCGGGCCGTGATTGTCACCTGGACCCCGTCAGCTCCGTACCGATAGTCCGAGAAACACCCGGACTTGCTGCCTTTGTTCTGGGAGTTGCTCTTTTTTTTTCTTTTTTTTTTTTTTTTTGTGTGTGTGTGACGGTTTATTAGTGTTTCCAGGCCGTGCCTCAAATCAAGGGACACCCTAAAAACAACCTTATGCATTAAAATGAAATTGAAAATATCCCCAACAATTCCTGTGAGTGTCTTTCCAGACATTCCCCAACAAAACTCTGGATCTAATCTGATGCTCTGATTCTGTATATTAATATGCATATTTAACTTAATTACTGTTGTCTTTAGCTTATATTTTTAATTCCAAATTGATCCCTTGTCGTTGTACCCCGTAAGCTGATGTCCCTGTCAGGGTTTATTGAAGTGTCAGTTCAGAGCTGGCACTGAGCTCAGCACTTGGGCTTGCAGCTTTCATAAACTGTGCGAGAGGGCTGTGAGCTTACAGGATCCCAAGCGTTGGCTCGCAGTTTTGATTCCTCTGAAATGAAACAGTGATTGGACCGATAATTTCAGAGTGTGCTCAGATGCTGCATCTTACTGCGTCGTACCTGCTTTGATATTTATTGTATGTGCTTCCTGGCTGAGGAGTTGAGTCAGGCACTCTTCTCAGGGCTGTTGCCAAGCTGGTTTCTTCTCGTATCTGAGTAGTTTCCAGCTTCTTCTTTACACTTTTTTGGCTTACTATTGTGATTTATTAGAATATTATCTTCTATGGAATTCTCCCCCAAAAACCTGTTTCATACCGTGGAGGTCTTCTAGTGGTTTCCAGTCAACTCCTGTCATCAGAAAGATGATTACATTATTTTTGCATTGCTTAGCTGTTCCTGACAAAGTAATTGAGAAGTGAGAGGTTGCTAGGTTGTAGCTGAAGTTAATTAATACATCTGCTTGCTAGGACTTGTACCACTTGTGGGACTGTGGAACGTGAGAGCGGGGAGAAACATGGTATGGAAAGACAATCAGAGGAATAAAACAATGTGCAGGTATGATCAAATGTAGGCAATGAGAAATACAGAAGGAAAAAGGGAGCGGGTGGTCCAGCCTAGTGGGAACTCTACCTATACTCCAAAGAAGCCCTGTTAAGAGGCTGTTTTATATGCAAAGCTGCAGGTTTTTTAACCTCTCTTTCCCTCCCCCTGCCCTTCCTCTAACATCCCTTCTTTGTGGGAATTGGTTGCCTTTACCTTCAGGGGTGGTTGATTCCTACCTATCTAATTACTCTCTGAAAAATCTATTTCATACATTTCAGACCCAGAAAAGGATTTTGTGCTAAAAGCTTGTCAGCAGTTCCCAGCTATGCCTGTGTTGGCTTAACTACCCCTGCAGGCTTTCTCCTTGTAATTTTGCAATGACGAAAACTATACAGTATCCATCCAATTTTTGTGAAGTCTTATAGGTACTGAAAGGTACTCATTTATAGATACTCTTTCTGCTGTTTCCATATGGAAAGAGAGACAGTGTAAGACATCAATACACACGTAGAGCTATGTCCACGCTGGGGGCTATTTGCTGCTGCTTCTTCCAAGGTTGGCCTTTCCCCTGTCACCACCCTGGGGATCCTAGCTTCTCTTGCCATGCCGGCCACTCATCTCATGGTCACAAATGGCTCCTCCAGAGCCGGTGTCTCATGCCACCTCTGGAGGAGCTGCTCCATCTGTCCTCCCAATCTTGACCAGGTCTGAAGTTCAGCTAAATGTTGGGTTTCTTATCTAGCCACCTGAATAAATAAATAAACCTGTGGCAGAGCAAGCTGAAGGCTGTTTACAGGGATCAAACATCAGGTAGTTACCTGACTGGTTTAAGCTAACCTGACTCCACAGTGTGGTGGAAAGAGGCAGTGGTGACCTCCTGTTTGGCTGCGTGTTGCTACTTCCAACTGGTTTTGGGAGCTGATCCATCTGGAGAATAAGTTTTTAAAATTTTTTTTACAAGGTTAATTATAAGATGGGACAGGTCCTGCATCCTGTAGAACACGAGGCTGTACAAATGCAAGCGCTGTTACTGAATCCAAAGGCTCTGAGTTACATCTGCCTCTAATCACTCCCATATGCATTCTTTCATATATTCTGCTATTCGTTATAGTTTCCTATCATGTGTTGATTTATTACTTTGTGCTAAGCATACAGTCACATGCTAGTCATTAGCACTCCCGTATGTTGAACTCAGGATGTATTTCTTTAAATGCCGTATCTCCTGGTCTGTCAATCTTCCTTTATGCAATAGCACGCATATGTTGGAGACCTTCATTCGTGCCTTTATGGACTTTAAAACTTCCTGCTCATATTCTTGTATGTAATCCATCAGTTACTTTCTGGAGCTCCTCGTTATTGCAGTTTTGCAATGACTGTCATTAGAGCTGCTGATATGTAGATCAGTGCTTTAGCCTGGGGTACTACAATGTGTTTGAGAGGGGAAGGAAAGAATTTTCAGTTGTCCTTTGACACATTTGAAACATCCAGCATAGATAGTACTGTCAGTATAAACCCATGTTCAGATGAAGTTATGTTAGACCGTGGAAGTTTTACTCAAGTTAAAATCCTCTAACTGTCTCAGGAAATGTGACTCTGGAAAAGCAAATGTAGCTGGGAGGAGGCCAAGTGAGTTCCTGAAGTCTTGCTGGTGAGGAAGTTAACTGGTCAGAAGAAATGAATGGGAAGAGATGGAAAGAAAGGTGCATCACTCTTGCAATCCCAACCTGCAGAATTTCAGAATAAAGAATTTAAGGAATCTAGAGGTGCATTGAATTTTCAGGTTTTATAGGAAGAAGACAGACTCCTTATGGTATTACTACTTACACAGGGTATGTCCCAAATTTGCCAGAAACAGGTTGAATTGAACACCCTTGGGTGCAAAAAAAAAGTTACTGATTTCTCCGGAGTTGTTTCTACTTTACACTTGTGGTATATTCGATTATGATTCGTGTTAAAAGGAAATGAAGAAGAGCTGCTCTCATGCTGTTGTGCTGGAGAAAACTACAGCAGCCATGGCTCAGAAATCTCCCTTC
>VZTO01024800.1:6189-56336 GCA_013400615.1 Syrrhaptes paradoxus
CTGCCACCTCACCCTCCACCACAGCCCTAGCTGTAGATATATGCAATAAAGAAATGTGACTCATGCTGACCTGGGCTGAACAGCGTGTAATATCTGAAGCTCTCCACGAATACGTGAACTCTTCAGATATTGGGACTGGATAATCAAGTCCTTAGATCCTTTGACTAGATATTTCCAAGTCTGCCCACAACTTTTGCTTATCAACAGCCTGACAGCTTTCTTGGGAGCCCACTACACAAGCAGGATTTCTTTCAGCAATCCACCTTGAGAAAGAGATTTGTCTGAAGCTGCCTCAAGATGGAGTTCTTCTAGTGGAGAGCTTTAGTGAAAGCCCTGAGAAGCTCTCCTGATCCAGCTGGTCTTCAGGAATCAGCCTAGCTCATTCACTGGGATGTCACTTACTTGAAGTGGCTTTGGGGCCTCTGCTGAAACTCATGGCACATGACCCCACTCTGCGTAATGGCATCACTAGCACTGTGTACCAGTTTTATGCAACAGATGCCTACTGCAGAAAGAAATCACCAGTAAAAGTACTTGAGTTTTCTGGCAATGCTGGAGGTACCACACTCTCATTAGTGTACCACTAGTTTAGAAACCAAAATCAGAGACCAGCAAGTGACAGGGGTAATTTAAAAAAAAAAAAAAATCCACCTTACTAAGCATTGATTAAAAAAACCTGCCTATACAGCTTTTTACACGAGCCATGATTTTTTAGAACCAAAGAATGTGGCCAAATCAATAGTTTGCTAATTAAAAACCACCTCTGTTATAAACAAGCATTACGTACATGAAACTTTGGGTTCCTGTTATTAACAACTCTGACACTACTGCTATTCCAAAAATACAATATTGTTTGTTATGGGACATCTTTGGCCAGTTAGTGCAAGTTTCTGCTACAATTGTCTCTCCTTTTTTCATATAGTGTAATTCAGCATAATTATTTGCTGAGGTGAATTCCTCAAGGGTCTGTAGAAGTTACCAACCACAAAAAATGTGCATTAGTGGATCTTTGGAGCATCCTTCTGACATATTTAGTGAAAGTCATCTACCACCTGAGAAGATATTAGTGCTCTACTAATGCTCCTGAGAAGAGCTCTCTATTACTATTTGAGTATGGATTATTTTTTAAATAAAAAAAAAAATTCTACTTCTGTTCACCTTCCACCTCTCCCCTTTCTTGGCCTAAACTAAACATTTTCAGTATCGACAAAAGGGGAAATTCCACGTTAGACTGCATTAAATCTGGAAACAAACCAACCCATACATTTTTAAGGCAACTCAACTAAACAAGAAAAACCCTTACAAAGCAATTCAGAGAATTATTACTGCTTAAGTTAAAGAAGAAATACCCATTTGAGCAGTGAGTGAAAGGACAAAATATTTACTGTAGTTCCAGAGACCCTCAAGAGAACCAGGAATGCTGTTATGCTAAAAACGGGGGGAAAGTAACAAGCCCACTACAGGCAACAGTGAGGTGTTTCCTTGTGGGTACAACCATATTCTTTCCTGTTAATTAATACTTATTATTATTGGTAGACTGAGTTTAATAAGAGAAAGATTCTCTTGTCCTGACACAACAGAGCAAATTCTTGTGTTTAAACCCCCAAATTTAGAGCACAGATACTGAGCTAGCTGCAGTGGGCTAGCTAGCCAATACCTTATCTCCCTCCAGTTTGTCTCTGGCATTTATTAGACCTGAATTTAAGGCTGGTCCAGCTACTTCTACCTCTGCAGAGCTGGTTTCTTGTTGGTTCAAAAGAATAAAAAACACAAGTGTTTTAGATCTGACGTGAGCAGTATGAACTAGACAGTGCTTCTGGGAAGGTGCTAGCCCAGCATCTGCCCTTTTCAGGGGGGTGGCAGCATCTGACACCTCCCTTCCTTCACCACTCAAACCCAGCTACAAGTGCAAGTGCTGTTGATCAAAAGGTCAGCAACATGCAGGAGGGGATGTTCTCTCTGCTGTGGGTGAAAAGGTTAAAGATGCAGAAAGGAATGACTGTCAGCAGCCACTGTACATTAGCTGAAGAGCCAAACAGCTGTCCTCCTATAATCTCCCTGCTCATACCAGTAATGTACAAAGAAGTATTCATCAGCTAGCAACATGGTCCCACCTATTTATTAGTGAGCACACTACCTATGTAAGCCTACCGAGTTCGGGCTGGAGGTGGTAGTGTCTGCACTGAGACTAACTAGGCAAGCTAACCCAGAAACACCTCTTTTAATTGTGAAGAGTCACTGAAGCATTGCACTTACCGTGGGGGTAGTACAGGTTCTAGCTGAGGTACTCCACCCTGTTCTGAACGATCTGACTCCTACAAAGATTCAAAAGAAAAAAGCTGTTTCGTTAATCCTAAGAAACAAAAATTATGTTGTTTAAACGATGCATTTCTTACATTAAATTATACCCTACAGATAGGAAAAACAGGAGTTTCTGGAGGTCTGCGAATAAAGTAATAAGTATTATGGTGTGTTCTAGCATTTTAAAGTCTTGCTGGACATAGAGGGAGATGTAAATAACCTGGCTGACTACCTGAATCACAGCTTAAATTGTGCATTAGGTATGACCCAGCCTGCTTTTCCTGCTACATGTGCGTCAGGGCCTAAGAGCCAAATTCAAGAGAGTCATACAAATACACAATTTCACTGCCTGTAGGATTACAACTGCCGCAGTTACATTATCAATTTTGATGTAACTTTGACAGATGAAACACTTTGAACACGCTTAAAGCAGAAAACATGACATTGATGCAACTGGCACAGGACAGCATCTCTTGCAAACAACATTACCTCTCATTAAAGAAGGCACCTAAGTATGTTTCCTAGAGATCGTGAATCATCCTCGTAAATCTTGCTTTGGCAGATTAAGGCGTCACTCTGCCCCAGCTGCCCATCCTGACCTTGCCAGAGATTACTACCCGGTGGCAGCATAAGCAGAGGGGAACGTGTGCCATGTTTGAAGGGCCTGGACCACAGTAATGGATTAAAAAGTTCCCATCCTTTCTGTCTCCTGCTGTTCATTTTCATCCCAGTGCCAGAAAGCACGGCCAGCTCAGCTGAACAAGCACAGCTGTTTGTGGCACAGCGTGGTAAATCAGAGTGCTGAAACTGGGTTCAGAGGTTTCCTTTTTGAACCAGTAATTTTAACTAGGTCTGAACAGTCTTGTTTACTTAACATGTGCTTGAAACTGGTAAACAATTTCTGTGATTTTGCCCACATAGAAAATACCTAGCCGTATTTTGTATCAAAATTTTGACCCTTGATTAAGTCCCCAAAAGAATGTTCCTGGTTAAATGATCCTGATTAGAAAGAAAACAACCTGTCACTTTCAGATGGAGATGATATTCTCATACCAAAACTTTTCCTCGTCTGTGTGAAATGGAAGAAATCTGTGCTAATTGCTGCTTACTATCAACAATTTTTACTGCTGCTGGTTAATCACTTCCACTGCCAAACAACACTAGAAGCATAGAAGCTCTTATCTTTCCAAAAATAAGATTTAAATGTTTCAGTGGATTTGATGCACTCTTTTTCTTAAAATAATCCTCTGAAGCTTACACATGCCTGCACAATAACCTGCAGGACATTGTAAAGTTTTGGTGTTGCATTGCATAAAATGTTATTTAACATCTTGTATTGGAAATTATTTTTTTCAGCATTATGCAGAAAACATGGGACCTCTATGAATAGCCTCTACAATAATGACATTTAAAAATCCCTTTATCCTATTAGCAGAGGTAGCCACAAAGATATTTGTTGGCAGCCATCCATCTAGTGAGGGCTTTTGATTTGATTTGATCTCTTTACCACCTGTGGTTTTCACAAGATTCTCTGCCGCTCTTGCCATCACAGCACTCAGTATTTGGAAATTCTACTGTCATTTTTCTAGTTTATTTTAATTCCCTTTTGTAAATCTGTGTCAAAAGGCATATAGGATACACAGCTACGATGTCTACTGCTACTACGTGCTCAGCAGCAAGGAGCAGAGCATTTCTTTCCAAAATACATGGTTGTGCTCGGGTTCTGACGTGACCAGTAGAAAACTAGAAGGAAAGAGCTGAAGAAAGCAAGCTTCATTCATGTACAGAAAAGTTTCCTCTGCCTGGAAATTAGCAGACCGTGAGCGGTACTGTGTGTATGAAGGTGAAAAAAATACATTTCTAAAGGACTTTGACAATATTTCATCACATAAATCTCATTGGATTTTGAACCACTTTGCTATGTTTTTGAAACTTAAGTTGTATAATTTCCTGATTCTAGCTGCTAAATACAGAAAATTGACGATAGACGTGATCAAGGTTTAGTAAAATCAACAAAGTGCTTTTCAGAACTGCCAGCAGTCTAAATTACCTAATTAAATTAGAGAATGCAATTAAAATAAAAAAGCCTTATATTTTTGAGTAGTCCTTTCCATCCTTTGGTCCTTTGAATAACTTACATTACAAATGTTTTAGAGTCACAAGAGATCTGTTAACCAAAGCAGACAAAGTTGTAACACAGGAAAACAGTTCTAACTCACCACTTTTTTTACTAGGTCACCGCTGTTGTGTTTTCCCACTATGATATCAGAGGTGTTCCCAACAGGTTTTTCAGCAGGAAGTGGTGGAGGGCTATGTGGGACTTCATTTGAAGCTGTAAAAAAACCAAAAGTTCCCAAATGAAAGTCTAATTAATAGCTTCCTTACATGGACCAACAATACGTAAGGGAATCCACCTTGGTTTGGGGAATTTTTTTGTGAATGCAACTTCCTTCCTCAAAGCCAGAGCAGCCAACAGGCAGGACCACCTAAAGCCTAGTGAAGAGAAAAGGGACATGAAGGGAACATTGCAACTCTGAGGTTGACTTCAGGAGTACTTCCCATCCTATATAACAGATCTTCACTTTACCCTCAGGACACCAGCAAGTTATTCTAGGGTTTCAGGGTTCCAGCTGCAATACTTGTTGATATAATATTAGACGAGCAGAAGAGTTTCTACTCCTGGGAATGTCAGACTCATTATTGGATACCCTGAAACACCATCACCATCTCTCAGCCACATTTCTAAACTGGTTAACTTTTTTCAGCTGTCACCTCCTGGAATATCCTTCAGGCTGGAAAACAGCTGAGGGTTATTTCAAGTAACCCTGAAAGATCAGGAGACTTGGATGGAAGAATCTCCAGAAAGGTAAAGGCAAGAAATTAAACCATTGCCTGCTACAAAATTCAGGGTGACAGAAAGAAAACAAAGATGGAAGCTCCGTGGTAGTCTTTAAGGAGCTAAGCAAATTTAGGACATGGAAGAGGAAACAGTACAGCTCTTACTAGGGAAGAGTGACGATATCCTCAGCCTCAATAAAGAACACAAAAACCTGCTAATTATATGATATCTGCTTTCAACGTCTCTGCCATTGAAACCTGGGAAGAACTTGAACAGGTTTTGCCAGCATATTTGCCAATCATTGTGTCTTTATATATTGGAACCTTGCCATCTCTTTAACGACTTATTTGTATATTAAGAAAATTGATTTCACATAAAGAACTTCAGACACTGAAGCTCTTCTCACTTTCAGCCAGTCTTGGAGTTATGTAAAAATACATGTGGACAGCCTGGACTTTATAAACTGCTGACAAAAAGCAACTTTCAGTTGCTCATTTCCTGAAAAAGAAAGGAAAAGAAAGAAACAACACATAGGAAGGAGAAGTGTTGTTTAACACCCCGTTTGCATTACTGTGATCTAAAACACTGGTGTGAGTTTAAAAATGGATCAGTTCAAGGATAAATCCCTTATTCTTAGGAGCAGGTCACAGATACTGTGTTGGCAGTGACCAAGCACAGGGAAAAATAGTTAGTGAAGTTCATCACTCTTCTAAGCTAGTATGATGGATGAAAAGTAAAAACAATACCTGACAGTAATTGCAAGAGAAATTTTCTCTTATCGTACCTTACTGATATAAAAAGCACAAGAGATTTATTTATTCACACCACTTCAAATCTTGGTATATACACAGGTGGCCTAATTTCCTCACCTTTACTCTTTATAATACCAAAATTAAAGGAAATAAAGGAAGAAAAAAACCCCAAAACCCAAGAACTAGAAGGCAGGTGTTATTTTCAGTGATTTCTAAGTGTAATAACTGAAGTGGAAGTTTAATGCTTCCTTTCTAATCACATCTCGACAAAAATGCTAATGCTAAATGAGTGCTTTACTGGAGTTCAAATTCTTGAGTATCCACCTCTGTCCCCTTTCTGGTAGTGCTGGATGGGTTTGGGGTTTTTTTTGTTTATTGGGGTTTTTCTTTTTGGTTTGCGCTGGTTCCTGACAGAATTAATCTCCCTCCATACCCACAATGGTAAAAGACCCCTTGTACTGAGATTCTGTGGCCCTCTTACAAGATAAATCCTACGATATACATGTTATACTTTGGCCCAGTTGTACTTTTCTCATTTTTTAACTTTGAACAGCCTACATTTCTGCAGCAGCTCCTATCTGAAAAAAGGCTACTCTGCCTTCTTGGAACCTGCTTCTGTTCCTTCACATTCCATTAATCTTGCAGCACAGCCTCCTATAAAGCAGTCCTTCACGTTGCCCTGACAATTGTAGCTACGTACAGTTATGAGCAGCACAGGCTCCTGTGGAAAGTTCAACTACCACTAGAGAGCAGCAAGGGACCAGTTAGCTACAGGTTCAAAAGAAAATCCAGCTCCGAAAAAGAAACGTGAGATGCCCGGAGATGCACAGTAAGAATTATAGTGAGTCCCAGGAAACTTTACACTGTGTGTGATACCANTTAAATAGCAATTTCAGTTTCCTTTGTGGAGAAGAATTATGTTTTGTTTTCTTTTCAGTAGTCCATGAACATATTCTTCCAAATTAGAAAAATCTTTTATTTATGATCAGGTATAAACAGAAAGACTTTTCCTTATAGCTTTACCTTCAGTCTTCTCTGCATTTTTAATAATTTCCACTGTATTTCCCATATATGCAGAGGAAAAGAAAACCTAGTATTTTAGCACTGTGGTGGAATTGGGGAAGAAGACAATTCAGGAAATAGTGAGATAAAGTCTTGGGAGAAAAGCCACCTGGACATCTAGTTGCTACAAGTTGGCTCTACACCTAACTGAGTGTAGTAAAATACGATTTTGAAACACAAGTTTTAAGAGCTATCTTGTGACATTTCTCCCTAAGCTTTGAGGATAAAACCTAAGGCTAAGCAGAAGCAAGTATGTACTCCAGCACACAAAGATCAACACAAAGACCTTATGGTGCTCTGACA
This sequence comes from Syrrhaptes paradoxus, assembly GCA_013400615.1. NCBI lineage: Eukaryota > Metazoa > Chordata > Aves > Pterocliformes > Pteroclidae > Syrrhaptes > Syrrhaptes paradoxus. The sequence goes on from VZTO01024800.1 coordinate 13,447, forward strand.
AATTTCTGTTCTGAGATACAGTCGGTGTCATTTGTAAAGCTGTAAAGGATTAGAGATGGAAGGCATTACAGACGGGGTAACTGGCAGAAAACTGTAGTCAAGACTTTGACACACAATTGAACACATCAGGTTTTTGCATCCAAGTTCTCACATGCCTTTTTTATTCCCTCAACTTCTACCAAAACACTATTGCTTATTGGCCACAGACTTAAAATCTGACAAGGGTCAAGGGAACTTTTTGATGTAAGCTGTGAAAACTACGCTTCCATCCCAACTAAGCTGTGTTTGAAGCAAAGTTTAATACACTAATGTTGTTCCTTTGACAAGTGGGGGCCCTGCTCCCAGAGAGCTTGGGAGCAGCATTAAAACATCCTCAGCTGATGTCAGAACAGAAGTCAATTTGACCAAAGGTACAGCTCAGTGACATGGTTTAGCTGACAAAACAAGCTTGCTTCTGCTGAAAGGGTCTCCTCCAGCTCTTCCCTGCCATCCTTTAGATCCCCCCCGACATGGTTTCACCTCTAATATTCATTATCTCCATAAGGCTTGAGGGACATCCAACTTAGCGCAAGGGAGGGAGCCAGATGAGGCAGCTGGGGGCAGGGAGAGGTGAACATGACTCCCAGCTATTTCTCCCTCCCCACCACAGCCCTTAGGTTGGCTCCTCTGTCTTGTCAAACTGTACCACGGGATTCCTTTGGCAGCTAATATAGCGAGTAAACAGCAACTCAATTAGCAAATAGTAAGTCCCAGTTAAAATGATTTTCTGACAGAGATTTCTCAGACAATTTGAGAGAAGAACTTACATTTCCCGGCTTTAGCTGGGATTCGGATCACAGTGGGTTTCCGGGCTAAAGCTGGTTGAGCTGTCTGTTCCTTTGCAGGTTCACTTTTGGTGAGGAACTGAAATGGATCTAAAAAAGAAAAAAAAAAACCCCAATATATTTATTTGTTGAACTTAACTCACTGGGTATTGTTTTCATTATTAAGGACATACTTCACATCCAAGAAAGTAATAAAAAAACCATATAAATCAGGCTGATGCAAATAGCATACTCAGCTCTTTCTAAATAACATCTTTTCTGTACATCTGCATTCATAGTTGACTTAACATAAACATGCTCCAGATGCCTTCTGGGATTATGTAAGCCACTGAACAAGAGGAAGTGCATTGCTTGGTAACAGGGACCTGAAATCAGGATAGCTTTAGGGAAATGTTTTCTAAAGCAGTTGCTCTAATATACAGACATAGCTGTGAACGCATTCGCTAAAAAAGTTTTAATCAATAAAATCTTGCCAAAGCTAAACAATCAGCACTGCGCAGATAAAATGCCTTCAGAAACCAAACAAAACAAAGCGAAGCATTTAAATATTACTGATTACAAAATGTCTTTGCTGTAGAACAACTAATTCCCTGGAAGACTCTGCATAATTTTTTTGATTACAGACCTGGTGTCATGGGGGAGATTGGTTCAGACCAAGGACTGTGAGTTGTGCCTGAGCTCTGCCCTTGCCCGTATCACTCATTCCTCTACAAGCCTGTCCAGTCATTCCACTGGTAAGAGAGAAGCAATGTTTTCTATGCTTCATGAACTTAAGCACTGGTCTCTTATTAACAGGCACGGGAACATATGCGCATGTAGAAGGCAGCTGTAAAAATACTTGTACATAAATAAAATCCAAATCAACGCGTACTTTCTCAAACACACCTTCATGTCAAAGAGCAATACTTAATTTATACCTCTTCTCTGTTGCTAACTGCAGTAAAATGGCAATGCTTAATGGTATCATAAATGTGTAATGTTAAAACTGGGGAAGCACTCCAGTCAATAAATCTCCATGAGACATATTCATAGCCCCAACAACCAAGTTTGATCTCCTCTGGTGGCCTTTTGAGATGTGTAGCTCAACGAGATGTTATTTATGGAGTGTCAGAGTCTCTGAGAGGAAGTATGCTGGGCATCTCTTTAAATTCTTCGGGACTTTTTTTAAGAACAAGCCCTTTCCCAAAACTACCGCCACACTTTCTGACAAAGTTGGAAGCCCTGTATTTGATAAAATTTTATCTTCAACACTTATAAAAAATAATTTTAAAATTATGTAATATGAAGTAATGACTTCTTACAGAAAATTTTGGATAGTAAAACACCATGCAGTTTATCAAGACACTAGAAATCTGTGCCTGGGAATATATATCATATTTAAGAAAACCCAGAAATAGGGTATTTATTTATTAACAACCTCATTAAAAACCTTTTAGCATTTTCATTAAAATGCAGCCCGCAGTCCCCTCTGCCTGGGTGCTCAGCTCTCCCCAGCTCCAGCTGCCTGTGACCAGCTGTAGCAAAAGCAGGGACAACATGCCACAGGGCTTGCGCACGTTCACCCCGGCTCAGATGTCCACCTCCCACCAGCCCCTTGTTTTGGGCTCTTGTTGTAGGTGTATCCATCACGTACAGGTGTGATATGGGGGCTTGTGCCATGGTCTCTCTCAAAGTCCGGTCATCGACCTGCCTACAGGCTCCCCAGAAATCTGCCTGGGTACCTTCATATCACATTTTAATCATGAACCAATGCACATCAATTCCTTCTATCAGGCAGCTTTGAGTGTACGCTGCAGGTAGAAAGGATTATGACAGGTCAATGATTTGCCTACAGCTAAAGATACACAGGCTATAGCTAAAAATAAGCTCTGCTACCATATAGACATCACATTGTGCCCAAAGGCACTGGTGCATTCAGAAACCAGGCACAGGCAACCCACAACGTTTTAGACGGGTAAAATGAATATCTTGTTTGAGATATGGATTAGCACTAGTCAGTAACAGGTTTAGGTCTCTTCAATGAAAACTGCATCAGAGCAAGGGTTTTTCTAGAGGACTTGAGAACACAGACCACAGGAGGGGTGCAACCATTTTGGCGGTTCGGTCATTACAAGACACAGAAATCCCACTCTTAAAGCAAGTCTGCAGTTATAATTTTATTTTATTCCTTTATCCCTATGTCTGCTAGCTACACCGCTATCATTTGAACTGCATTTTAAAAATATTTATCTAAGCTTAACTCTTATGCTGGTGTTCAGAGTGACTTTAGTGCAGCTGAAAAAAGAAAACCAAACCTGGGCTTTCTTCTCTCTTTCATTTATCTGGGAACTCTACAACAGATTTGAGGAGCGACCCTGACAAGGCAGCAGGGCCTCAAAGCTTCACTGGCCCCTTGGGAAGCTGAAGGCACAGAGTGAGCAGAGGAAAGGTGAGCAGGGCTAAGTCACGGGCTCCTTGACACAGCAGGACCGTAGGGGACATGCCGGCACACGGAGCACCTCTCAAGGTAAGGTTCTGCAGAGGTTAGGGAAATTCTGCATGAACAATGAGGAAATAATTTTCCAAAGCCTCTATCTTATAAAAATATAGACACCATAAGACCATGTGGAAGTGCTCTAAACACCCAAAATACTCACAGATCTGTATTGGAAATTCATGGGAGATTTAAAAATGTACAAAACTGCCATTTGTCAGCTGTTAATCATTGCTATGCATAGAAATGATTTTCTTGACCATTCAACAGTTGGCAGAGGTCTCTAAATCAATAAATCTGAGAAGTAATTTTTAAGTCTGAGGAAAAGAATTTCTAAGGCTGAGAAAACCATTCGAGGAACCTTAGTTTTTCACTCATTATCTTATGTTCAATTATAATGTTGTTACCTCATAATTAGTTTAAAACTCATTTCCTTGTTCACATTATTCCATTCCCCAGTGTTGGGTTTGCAGCAGAAATTGGCTGAGTAAATGATTGTGCTGCTTGGTGCAATGGGACTGACAACATATCAAATTTTTATGTTGTTTAACAACAATTGGGCATCGTGTGAGCATAATTCACGGAAGCGTGAAAACAGAGTTGTTAATATACTCATTTAAAGCTTCTCAGATCAAGGAAATTAATCTGCAAGGCATTTTTCATGGCACGTATCAACAGACTTCTATCGATTTTTTTTATTAAACTTTTACAATAATGCTTAAAGCCTGTGTCTTCCTTAGTCTAACTTTTCTATGGCTTCTGTTTCAAAGGTTTATGTGATAACATATATTACTGTGCTTGTTTGCAGGAAAGACAAATGAAAGCTGTGTATTCAAACATATCGTATATCAGCTCTTTCTTTCCCAGACAGCTCTTCTCCCCCACTCTCATTTACTACCCTCGCTTAAAATAAAAAATCAGGAGGTTACAGAACAAACACTAGGTTTTGCCCATGTGAGCAGGACAGATAGATATATTTCTGAAACATTTATTGGTAGTCTTTTAAGTAGGTGGTAGGAAGATGGTAACAGATACCTCAGCAGCAATAAAGGGAATCTCTAAACAAATCAGATGTGGAAAGCTGAAAGCACAGAATAGCATTATCTGCTGTGAGGATGCTCAGTCCTCCAAGAAGTACTCTCAGGACACATGAGAACAACACAGTATGAAAGGTGTTGATGCTGACATTACAACACTTGCCTCTACAGAAGTATGCAACTGTATCTACTTTCAATGTTTAATTAAAAAAAATGAATCAGCTGTTAAAGGCAATGCTCACACATTCTCTTCACACAGAACAGTATTGTTATGGGGATCTTCCAGGAACAGAGAATAGAGCCAAACCTCATCAACAAATGGTTTTATCAAAACCTAGCCCCATGAGAACACTCTGATGTTTGTGGAAGCATACTTAGCTGACACTGGGGAAAAGATTTTCAACAACAGGTTGACTAATATAGCTGGAGATTCAATGGAAACCTGACAGATAACATCCCAAAGAGGAATGGGGTCCACGCTCAAGAAACACTGTGAAATGCTACAACCAAAAGTCTGAAATTAACTCGGACGTTCTAAATCTTAACCTATTTACAACTATAAATAGACATATTAGACAGGTATCCTACCTAAATTACAGCACCAGTGATTTCTCCAATCTCAGTTTTCCACAGCAGAAATGCTACTTCTGGCTATCATACCATTCTCTGCCCAGCCTGTATTTGTGCTTGGGATTTCCCTGACCCATGTGCAGGACCTCACATTTGGTCTTGTTGAATTTCATGAGGTTTGCATGGGCCTGCCTCTCCAGCCTGTCAAGGTCCCTCTGGATGGCATCCCTTCCCTCCAGCGTGTCCACCACACCACACAGCTTGGTGTCATCGGCAAACTTGCTGAGGGTGCACTCAAGCCCCCTGTCCATGTCATGGACAAAGATGTCAAATGACGCCGGTCCCAATACTGACCCCTGAGGATGTGTAATAACCTTTACATATTAAGCTTTTCCAATGAGGTTGTGAAAGCACTAGTTTTATTTCTGCACCTCCTTACGCTGTTTTAATCAAAAGCATACAACACTGGAGCAAGCACACAGCAATTTCAGAAAGTTTCATCTTGAGCATTATCTTTCCTCCCAGAAACATTATGTCCAGACGTCAGAACAGGAATTTCACACTTCTCACACATTAACAAGATTCTTTAAAAAGAGTTGTGCAAAGACTTCAGGACAGGAAAAATTTATCCACCAACATTTTTTGCTACTCAGAGCAGAGAAAATGTAGTGAACCACTTGCACAGGTTTTAGACATTGCTTCCTGTTCACTGCTGACATCTGAGGGATCACCACAAAAACCAAGGCAACTCAAGGCCAGGGATCACTATTTTTGAGGAATGAGTCCAATTCAAAGAAGGAATAATGTTCACAGGATACATGTGGAGTTTACAGAAGGAGCCTAGCCATCAGTACGGCAAAAGTGTACAAAGTCAAAGAATTACGTAGAGTTTTATATTCTCTGGAAAGTATAGAAAAAAAAATTGCTAAGAGATGCAACAGAAGATCCAACCTACAGGTACTTGTTGAAAATGCAACATGTCCTTAACCGAGCAATGAAATATCTCCTCCACAGTGTTAGAAAGTATGAGAGCACATAAAATACGATCTGCTACTAGAACAGCATAATTTCTTGGGCTATTGTAACACTTAATGGCAATACAAGCATTTATGGGGTGGAAAACTACAGGGCGACATCATCCACAGAGACAGATACAAATGGACCTTTTCCAAGGTTTCTCAGGTTTCAGCTCTCTCACTATCTGTGTGTATCTCCAAGAACAACCATTTGGTTCATTGCTAGCTTGTCCATACTAGTAAAGGTGATAGTAATTACACTGGCTTTGGCACAAAAGGACTAATTATACCAGCATGAGTTATTATGTGAGAGTTTGGAAGCTATTCCTACATCATTAATCTATTTTGCTAGTTGAAGTAAGACTAGGATCATTCAGATTGCAAGAGCCTTCAGGAGGTCTCTAATTCAGCCTCCTGCCCAGAACAGTTCAGCCGTGAGGTCATGCTGTTAGAAATTGGTTGCATAACCTGGTCTAACTTCAAAAATTGGATGCTGGAGGGTATTTGGACATAGAGTTGCCAGGTGAATGAATGCCTGTTCATTGGCAAGAGATCCAAGTGCCCCAAAACAGGGGGATTGGACCAGATGATCTTTCGAGGTTGCTTCCAATCTCTAACATTCTGTGATTCTGTGAGAACAGGCAAGCCAAAAATCTCCAAAGCAGAGGGGTGCTGATGGAAAGCAGTAGTGCATACCAAACCTTTGTAATGAAAATGTGAAGGACAAGGGAATTTATAATGTTGTTTAAAATACCTATCTTCCCTCTGGCAAGAATCTCACATGCTCTCCAGAAAGGAAAAAAAAAAAATACTGTTTTATTTTTAAACACTTCTTTTGAATACACATTTTGTTGTTGAAAGCATTTCTGATCAAAGGATATCTGCATTTTAAGTGTTATTGTAAAATAAACAGACTTAATCATCAGAGAAGATAGTTATAATTAAGAACATTGCTTGTGTGTTACCACTTAACAGAATCTATAGACATGGAACTCAAAAGCAAATTCATTTGCATTTGACAACCTAAGAGGCTCCTCATCTATTATGTAGCTATGATTTTAAAACCTTTTTTGTCTCCTGAAACTAGACATAAGGCCCTCTCCTGTGGTAACAGTGCAGTCACTTCCAAGCTCCTTGAAGGCTCCAATTTATGTTTACTAAGCAACCATCTGTAGCCTCTGAAGAGCTAATGGATGCTTGTTACCACTTCTATAGGAGATCGCCAACTTTGCAGCCAAACCAACAGGACACAGCACAGATCCATACCTCCACTACTGCACTCCCCAGTAGCATCCCTTCAGGTAAATCTGGTCTGGTCAGGGGTTTAAGCTAAACAGCAGATTATGAGGATGAGACCTCTCACTCTTTTCTGGGGATGGTATTTTTGGCAGTAAGAAGAAAAAGAGACAGGTAACTTTAAAATAACCACAACAAGAGTCATCAGAAATAACACAGCAGAACCCTAAGAAAAGCCGCATTATTTTGAAGATATGTTGGGACTAATCTACCAGTTAGAAATATTTCAGTTCTTTTCTTCTTTTCCTTCCTGAGGAAGCAATTAAAAGCAAGCAGCTGGGCAATATCCACACAGCAGACCAATTTGGAGTTACTTCAGCAGCAATTTTTCTGAATTGACTACAATGTCACACCAATTCCACCATTCATGCCATAAGAAGGAATAATACATATAAGTGGATAGCAGCACTGGTTTTGGTTGGGGTTTTTTTTACCATACAAGCAGAAATGAACCCTTTTACTGCGATGAAGTAGATAGATAGGTAGGCAGGTAGATAGACATATAGATACAACAATTGAGAAATGCAGTAGTCGCATTACTGTTAGAATTGAAATACACTGATATGGTTAAGACATCAAAAGAAAGAGCTGTCTCCTGCTGTTAAGGTAAGGCTCTCTCTGAACTACTTTTCAAAGCATTTGGTTTAAATTGAGTTCTGATGTATCAGGCATAGAGCAATCAGTGAATTATATGCTATTTTAGAGAGAGATAAGATGACAGAGAAGAATAACTCTCCACAGACAAAAAGGAATGAAAACACTCTAGCAAGATCACTTCCAGGTTTTCATTTAAATGTATTCTTTAAATGCACTGTTACTTTATTTTCTTTGTCCAACACATACATTCTCCACAGATTTCTCAAGCAGGCACCCTAGATGCTTTAACATAGCAACTACTACAAGTTACGGTTAAAATCATGGATCTTCAGAAGCCATGGAATTTACACTCAGTTCAACTTGGACTAGGATTTCATTTCCAAGCCTTTGTAAAAATGGATTAGTGAGAAGAGAGTCCACCTGATGGATTACCAAAACTTTTAACCTTCAGGAACTGCACAAAACCTTGCTATCAGATGTAACAGAAATGTAAAAATAACCCAGATAATCCAAAGTATCACAACTGTCATTAAAGCATTAGCACCTCAAGACTGGGAGTGCCAAGCAGATGCCTTCACATTCTAAATGACTGACTTGAGCAGGAGTAAGGATACAAATGGCTTTGAACATTATCTCTAGCCTTTGAGTCCAAAATTATGACACTTAAAACTGGCATCAATTTTGGCTGCTAATGAAAGGAGCAGTTCTGTACAGATCTGTCATTCCTGACTTCTCCTTCCTGGCACTTCCCTTGGGCCAGCATCAAAGACACGAGTTGGATGGAAGGTTCTGCCACAGTTCACCTCTGAATCTCAGAGCTGCTGGGCCTCTGAAGCTCCCACAGACTTCAGCTGGCAGAGTGGGTGCTGAAAGCCTTGAAAGGGATCTTGGTACCCAGAGTCTCCATTTGCACTAGAAGAACGGTTCCCCCTCTCCATATAGGCCAGACAAAGATAAAATCATTAATGTCTGCATAAGGGCAAGTTCACTCTACTAACAGCTGTGCTGTTGGAGATGCTGTCAAACACTGATGAAAACCATGGGATGCCTGAGGTAAACTTGAAAGAAAATCATCCAGCTATCTTTCGTAGTTAAACCACCAGTTAAATACTGACAGTTACCTCAACTTTTGCACCCTCACCACCATCAACTAAGCGCTTCACCTTCTTACTTTTGCATCAGGTGCTGGCAGCAGCAGTGATCAATCCGTCCAGTTCTATTCACATTAGTAAATCAGACACATTTGTGCTTCATCAGAAAAAAATTAAGTTTCCTGAACGCTGTAATGTGTGATGTAACACTGCTCTTTGACAAACAAGCTGTTGGTGCTTAGTTTCAAACACCACTGCATAAAAGCCTCCTTCCTTTTCTAAGGTTGCCATAACAACAAGCACAGCGCTGTCATTTTGCAAAGTAATGACAATGACAAATATGTAAGAAATGCAAAGGTCTGGAGAACTGGGAGTGAGATTAGAGCTTCTCTTCCTGCCTTTACAAAACATTTTACTGTGGATTCATCTTGCAAATCCTAAACTGTTCCTACGGGAACATGAGAAATAGCTAGTGTTAGAGCTCCGTGTTACCTCATTTTTCAGAAAGCCGGTGCTCTTCTTGTGGATGCTTTGTCAAGACACAGGACAGTGTTAATAATCAAGGATATAGCATATGATCCTGAGCTCACAAATGCCTGCAAAAATCTGGAGTGAATCTTAATTTTACAGTGTAATAAAGAGATAATGCTGTCAGACCTTTTCCTCTTTAGTAGGTAGGAAGGGATTCAGCAAAGATGCCATTTTATTGAATGAATAAAATCATGGACTGGTGACTCAAGAACAAGTCAGGAAACTATTATCTGAATAATTGTTCTGTTAACCATGACAATGGAAAGTATTTTCTACTTAATTAAATCCACAATAACACCTAGGACACCAACCTGAAAGATGAAGACTGACATTCTTACCACTTCAACATGAAAGCTGGTTTTTTTTCAGGTGATTTTCGTTTGGGATCACTCAACCTCCGATTTAACAAAAGAATTTATGTTATTTAATTTTTCCAGGTTGAGAGAAAGGCAGTCTTTTAGGGTACATAGCCAAAACATAATTTTCCTTTTTATGTATTTTCACAATGTAAGTATTCTCTTTTCTTGCCTGCTCCTTAGAACAGTTACATTTTCCCTCTGTTTGTTGCATCTATTAATCAGAATAAAATGATGGAAACTACAAGTTTTACCCTAAATGCATGGAAAACAAGAGCCATCCCTCAGCACTGCTAACTTTCTTCTAAAACCATCACATACACAGTGGCTGTTCTACAACTCCTGTCTCCAAACATGGTGATCACGACTTGTTCCCAGCTAGACACTGCCAGTCATACGCTTCCTTGACGTAAGTACGAAATGCCTCTCCCTGTACTCCTCCCTCCTTCGAAGCTTGGAACAGCTTCTGCACTGCTCCTGGAATCTATCAGTCCAAGAAAAAAACGGACTTGCACCCATTTTGAGCTAATCATCTCTACTGCAGGACGGTCTGTTGCCTTATTTCACTGCTTACATAAGCTCCCCTGAGATCTCTATGTCCATACCTACCGATCCTAACAGTTTAGGGCTTTAATGGACTTTCTATGACTGCCTTGGGGTTTTTACACCAATACAGAGGAGAAACAATAACAAATCAGAACTTCATCTAATGCTATAATCCACAAACCGTGATGAAATTGCATTTGTTAACAATCACTACTACCCATTTACTGTGACAGCTACACAGTATCTATGCTTCTCTTTTCAGAAAGCTAAGATGTTTAATAAATGAGGTTAAAAAAGAGTAAAAATCATAGTTGCTCCCTTAAACAAGCATTTTGTCTGACACATTTGTATGACACACCGTCTGTTTTAAAGCAGAACTCTCCCTGGACTGCAATGGGGCTGGTAAGCTAAATCAGAACATACTTTAAGAAGAAAAAAACCTAATGCTGTAAAATTTAATGAGAGGCAAACACTCACCTATATCTTAAACTACCTAAAATAACATTAAAAAAAAAAATCGACCCCAAGTACTTATTGAAATCAAACAAGGTTTATGAAAGGGATGTAGTTGTAGTAATTAATCTGTCCCTATTAAATAATTATTTGCATTTATCAGAAAAAAATCAAAGTTGCATAACAAGCATAATAGTCACACAACAAGACAAGACACAAAGATAGAAAAGAGAAATTAAGTAGGCACTGGTGAGATGTACAGAGTATCCCAGAATGTTCAATCACAAGTTTCCCTAAATGCAACAAACATTGCTGCTTTTCTAGATGACTAGGTTTCCACTATAGGACTTCAGCCACTCAAATATATTAGTCAGATTAGATGGCGAGAGATAAGATGCCCCACATTCCCCAGTGAGAATTGTGATACATTCTGGAGGTGACATCTCCAGAGGTAACATCAAGTCTTTTATTATCATTTTAATAATCATGCAATAAATCCAGCAGGCAAGTTCTAAGATTTATATACCTTTAAAACCTCCTGAGTCTCAAAATCCAAATAATTTTATAGTGATCTTGACATAACAGAAAACCAAGAATTTCATATATACACATAAACCCTGTCAAGACAGGTAGACAGAACTCACAGAGGATCATACACCTGCAAATAGTAACCACTGTAAGAATTAAAGAAAATTTATTCTTACCTGCTGCTGCTTCAGAACCGATGCTATCTTTAACTACACAAGGCGGACTTAGGGGCAAAACATCATCATCAAAACTGATCAGATCTCCTTCCGCATCTAGTTTGTTTTGCAAAGCAGGTGCTGAGGAATTGGCTGCAGGCGACAATTCCCCCAGAGACTTGAAAACTTTTTCTTGGGCCCGTGGAGGAGCAACAATCGGTTTCAGTGGGGCCAAAGAAAGGGCAGGATTTTCTGCATAACGTGACTTTTTAGGAACTAGAGGCCTTGGAGCAGGAACAGGAAATTTCTTCTGTCCATCACTGTTCTCTGCAACTGATCCACTCCTTGCATCAAGAAAATCACTACTACTACTTTTAACAAGGCCAGGTTTTGGCTTCTTTGGCAGTTCAGGTTTGGTTACAACACTGCTCCCAGCTACTTCAGGTTGAGGCTGTAATTCCTGGGAAAGTGTTGCTTTGCTTTCTGTCCACGCATCCCAGTCTCCTGAAATTCTGCATACCCCTGGCTTTGGAGCTACTACTGGCTTCTTTGCAGTAACAGGTCTTGGGGGGAATGAACGAGGGGCAATTTCTGGCTTTTTTGATAATCCTGAGGTATCATTGGTTCCTTGGGATTCAAAAACTTTGATCCTTGAAACAATGCTATTTTGGCTCTTTTCTGTACTCATGCTGTCCATCATCAAGTGATTGTCTATTAAGCTATCACCTATGAGAGGTGACTGCTGAACCGGAGGCTGCTGCCTTTTTGTGGTAGACTGGTTCACTTCTCCATCGTCTATGTTACTTTCAGTATTTTTGACCACAGGTCTGAGATTGCTTCTTGATCTTGGCTTTGGCACAGGACATATCACAGCACTGGGATTTTCTTGGCACCTCTGACCTTCAGAAATTTCAAAGACTATTAAGGGATTCTCATTTTCTGAAGGAGACCTATTCAGGAGAAATGCAGAAGGCCTAGGAGGTTTAAGAGGAGTCTGCCCTGCTAACAGAAAAAAAAAAGTTTCAGTTACCTAGTCCAGAACACCCTATTTATGATTCTTTTTGTCAGCCATCAGGATGATAAATGATGGTTTTCATTCAGAACTTAACTGCTGCTTGTGAAACTACAGTTCTCTTTCTAAAAAGATAAATGAAAAAAATATACAAATGTCAGGAAGAAGCTAAAGATTGCTGAAATGCATATACACGTGGTGAGTTCAAAACTATGTTATCTTGCAACATAAGGGGTATGCAAGCAAAATCCAGACCAAAGAACAGTACAGTAACTTCCCCAGCTTTGCTTGCACACTTTTCAGTCTGAACGTGTAACACTGCAGCTACTATGATTGGACATCTGAGCTCCTCTTGCCCCAAAGCAATTGCCATTGTAGCTGAATCAAGCAAAACTTTCCAGATCTCATTATAGTCTGACCGTGAACAAAATGGTAGTTTTTTTCCAGAAGAGAGCATTTTTACAGGAATTTACAGCAGTAACCATACCCAGAAGTTTAACAGTTATTCATATTAGATGCTGCACAGGCCAATAACAAAACATCTTCAGGAGACAGAGTAAGGTTTTCATCAATGAGAAATCAAACCAGCCTCACCTGGATGTCCTGCAGATTCCCAGTGTGTAGGCACACTAGTTTTCACATTACTTCCTGGGAAATGGCCATTTAGTTCCTCCGGAAAGTCAGTTTGTGTTGCAGAAGTAGTGGTATGTCTAGGAGCAGCAGCATTATTGTTATTTGTTGTATTGACTTGCACTTGATTGATTTCTTTTATCACCTGCTCATATGATGGTGGAAGCTACAAAACAGAGAGATAAATGTTAATGTACATCCAGATGTGTTTCTTTATTAAAAAAAAAAAGACACAAATTTAAAAATACTACATTAATATATGCAGAGGAAAAGAACATTGTCATAGTCCTTTATTCCACGTGATGAAAGCCTAAGCAAGCAAAAACTCTGATCCTCTCTAACTTAACTTGCTTTTTACATTTGTAAATCAAACACATCTCACGTAAATTCATGCTCACCTCAGCTGGAATACGCTCATTTCTCCTCCACTGAGCATGAGATGAAGCAGAAGGGAATCCTAATCCCTGAGGAGTGACAGGGCTTGCACCTGGAAACCAGGAAGATGGCCGGAGAGGTTCAGCAGCAACTATTGTAATTTCAGGACGCCTGGAAATGAAAGCAAGGGGGAATAATTACCTAAAACATTTTTAAATTTTTAAGTATAAAAGACCAAGATTTTCTGGCATGAGAAATCAAAATAGAACCACAGAATGGTTTGGGTTGGAAGGGACCTTAAAGATCATCTAGTTCCAACCCCCCTGCCATGGGCAGGGACACCCCCCACTAGCCCAGGTTGCTCAAAGCCTCATCCAGCCTGGCCTTGAACACCTCCAGGGATGGGGCATCCACAGCTTCTCTGGGCAACCTGTTCCAGCACCTCACCACCCTCACAGTGAAAAATTTCTTCCTTACATTAGTCTGAATTTGCCCTCCTCCAGCTTAAATCTATTACCCCTTGTCCTGTTGCTACAAGGATGCTATAAGCCTCGACCGCGCGATTCCTCTGTTTCTTCTTCAGCTTTGGGGTTGAGTTGGCATTTGCAGCTGCAGGTGCAAGTACTGGAGCATCCTCTAGAAGTGTTGAGCCCTTTGTGAGGTGCATGGCCACCCCTGGCCTGTCTGAAGAGCTTCTTCTGGGAACAAGAGTGGGTGGCAAAGCCAATTGGACAAGGCTCTTGGGCAGGCTGACAAGCCTCCCTGGAGCAGGAGCGTGACAACCAGCTGCTGCACAAGAGATGGGCAAGTAGGAGCTTGTCCAGTTTCCAACCTTGCCTCCAGCAAAAAGGATGTCCACAGAGGCAGGGAGAGTCAGTGGGCTAGAAACTTGGGAGAGCTGCAGTTGATGGTATGATCCTATGGGCCTTCAACTCAAAGAAGCCACAAAGAAGAAAAAAAAAAAGTGCATGCAAGACAAAAAAAGAAAGTAAGAAAGGAAAAAACCCAGTAAGAGTGCATCATCAGCAAGTACCCCAAACCCTGGTGAGATGTCAAAACACCTGCCTGAACTAGGTCCTCCCTGCTTCAGAACCCAATGGAGCCCCAAGCCAGCCTGGAAACTGATCTATAACCAACAAGCAATCTAGAACATCCTATAGAACAATCAAGCAATCGGAAAGCTGCTCTAGAAAATTATCTAGAGCCTGCTCTAGAAGAACAAACTGGTCTAGAGAGCTGCTCTAGAACATGCTCTAGAAGGTGCTGGAGCATCACAGGTTGCTCTAGAACCTGCTCTAGAAGCATAGAGTGATTTAGACGCCTAAAGCGAACTAGAACCTGATCTAGAACCACCTCCCTGCCAAAAAGAACTGCACCAACATTGCTCTACAAACACCTGACTGTAAAGGACTAACTGCCTGTCCAAGGCCCTGAGAAGGGAAGGCCTTGGGATGTCTCAAACATCTTAGTTGGAAAAAGGCAACAATCCTGTTCCTTGCTGATAAGAAGAGGCCAAGAACATACCTAAAGGCTTTAGCTGCCTTACCAACCAAGGACAAACTTTTGCCCCCAGCTCCAAGGTACCAACAAAGAAACTTCAGCCAAAGTTAATCCAATACAGGGGCTGCACCACCACCCACCCAATTGATGGAAAGGTTTCATGCTACCCTTTCCCCTCTCATTTATTAAGGAGAAATAACATCCTCGACAAGGAACTCAGTTTCAAGTACATTACAAAGCACAAATTTACAGCAACAAAGTAGAATAGCTTTTCTTTTGAAATTAATTTATATTTTTACTAAAGTCAGGTGTTTAAACCAAATTAAGGCATTAGAATGTTTTCTACTTTTCTGTCATATTTCTTTCTGCCCTCTCAGTCACTTAATCCCACACTTAAGGACAGAGAGAAGGAAAAAAAAATTAGAGGAGAAAGTTGTAAAAAGTAATACTGTGACACAATCTATCAAGTTTTACACTAACACCTAATTGCAGTACAAATAACAGCATCATACCTTCTATCCCTCTGCTGTTCGCTATGGCTGGAGGTCCGAGAAGCTATTTAAAGAAAAGAAACAAAGTTTTGAAGAGGTTAAAATATACTGTCACAACAATAAGATGAGAATAATGGAAGAGCCCTTACCAGTCCACTATCAATGAAATAGAGTATCTGATCATAAATTCCAGATTTTGAGTGGCCATGTTTTTAAAAAAATTATTTGTATTAAATATGAGAAGATTTAAAAGCTTTAGGGTGCAGTATCATAATCAGTTTGTCACTCTATGTCCAAGTTACGACCAAGAGAGCTGGTCCTGTCCTCTTGTTCCTTGACACATGTTCCTGGCATTCTGCATTGTGGTGACCCTAGAGCTGAAACTTCTTTTTTTTTTTTTTTTAGTTAAAACAATCCATTAATTAAAAAAAGGAAATGTTTAATCCTTTTTTGTTTAATCTTTTTGCTTTAGAGAAGGGAAAAGTACTAAGGCATAAAACCTAAAAAGCTATTTCACCCTCCTTTATGCAAAAAGAAAAAAATGTTCCAGGGTAGAAATTTCCTAAAGTTTAATCACTTGTGAATGAAAAGTCAGCAACATCTTTTTTTTTTTCCCCCCAAACCATGTGTTTTAAGTTACATAAAATAAGTGATCCTGACATCTTAATTTTTCTATTTTTGCCATATTTATTCAAATAATTTTTTCAATGGCCACATTACATTTTCATTTTGATTTTTTGGAGAGAAAATGAAATTATCTGAGGGACAAATTTTTGCATAGCAAGTGCAATTTAGGAAGTGGTAGAGTCTTTTTGTGTAAAAGCTGACAATTAAGCTGTTCCTGTGCCATCACACAATCATTAGCTTAAATCGGCAAAGCATGCTTGATTCAGGAGCCGCATGGGGTTGTGTCAGACATACCTCTTCTACAGGGCATTTTTGGTGTGCACTATTCATGAGTGCTAGAGGAAAAAAAGAAGGGGTTACAGAAAAGGAAGAGGAGGTAAAAGAGAACAAACCAAGGCTTCAGAATACCAGAAACCACAATCAAATGGGTTAGTCACGCAAGGAATAGCACACGTGCCAGTGTTGTAAGAGGACAACTCTACGTCTATTCACAATATAGTGTCTTAAAAAGCTAAAATAAAAAGCAGATTTTATTTCTAGTCTCATGCTGATTTTAACAATGGCTGTTTAGAAGTTTCCCTTGCAATAAATTAACCATGAAGAATATAACTGAATATGGCACGTCCACTGTATTGTTCAACAAAGAGCCACTGTAGGAATGAGGAGAAGGAAGTTAAATCTCTTCAAATGCTTTATTTAGTTTAAAATCATGGTTCATTTGGGTCTGCACTTTTTCCCTTCCAAAAATATCGGGTTACACCGAGGAGCTGATACAGATGTACGGAAGCTGGGTTCCCACAATTCATACTAATATGATGGCTAATATCTAAGCCATCATATATGTTTTCAGAATGTGCTCATTCTCTTTAGAAAAAAAAAAAATCTCCTGGGCATTTATGGAATCAAACTACTTCCATGTACACAAGCAGTTAACATTAACATTTGTTTTGTAAGGACCTTGCCAAAGTCCTTCCCTCCTTCCATCAAACATTCCCCTCTTTCTGCTGTCACATTTTTGTTACAACCACATTTTTAAAACATCTTTAGATTCGGAAACTCTTAAATCCACAGCAGGAGCAGAGGTGAAAGATACTGCATCTTCTGCTCTCACGTACTCCTTAGAGTTCCACAAACACTAGGGAAAAGAAAATAAACTTTCTAAATAATTCTTGCCTCCAGACTTGTGCAGCTTTTATTCCTTTACCACTTCAAAGAAAGGAATTTAAATTAAAAAGTGTATGAGAGAAGACGTGAATTTTTAAAACATAGCACACATCTGATTTAGAAACAAAAGAAGACAACCCACAGCCATTTTTTTGGCCTTGTGGTTTTTTGATCCTGTAAGTCTATTCCTCATTCCCTTTGTGGATTGCCTTGAAAAAGCATGCTATTAATTTCCCCTCGAGATTTCAAATTATGACAGCTTTAAGATTTAAAAAACTTTTATTCCATCAGGGGAGTCAATGAAAACATATTTCAGTGCTGGTTTATATACTGAAGACAGTTGGATCCTCAATTTCCACACTGAGAAATGCTCAAGGTGAGAACTGTTGACATTTCAAGGAGTGTATGCTTACTGGTATTTAAGTAAAAGGTAAGCAGTTAAAGGAGGAGTGGGAGAGGAAGAACTCAGTGCATAAAATCCACACCTTTTCATTTTATAAATTTATTGGTCTTGGGGGAAAGAAAAAAAATGTCAAATCAGCCCATAACATTGTCACTATTTATTTTCATTAGTGGCAATGAGGCATCTAAATGTGTTTAACCTGGCACCACAGAATTTAATCAAGTAAAGGATTAATGGTAATACTGTAAATAGAGGACAGATCAGTGATTCATAGATCCATTTTTTGTACATATTTCTTACAAGCAATATTTGTCGGGTTTTATCCAATTCTTTTTGAATGTGCAGTGGTAAAGGGCACTCAATTTGTGCTGTATACTTACGTTTAGAATGTTTTTTCCTCTACTGTTTCTTCTCTGGGTCCTACTTTTAAAGCGCATTTAATGTCATTTGTATTTCAAACAGAGAGATTATGTGGCAGGGGACATTTTAAGCTGTGAGATCAAGATGCCTGTATAAGTACAACCATCATTATACCACAAACCCATAAATTGCGATGCTACAGCCAAGCTGGTGGCAACAGAAGTCTAACAAGCACTTTTGAGTCCCTGGAAGACAGCTGGGCTAGAATTTACAGTCTTTCAGGCAATCATTTAAGGCAATATAGAGACAACTATGAAGGTCATTCAGGGATCTGCTCAGAA
This sequence comes from Syrrhaptes paradoxus, assembly GCA_013400615.1. Taxonomy (NCBI): domain Eukaryota; kingdom Metazoa; phylum Chordata; class Aves; order Pterocliformes; family Pteroclidae; genus Syrrhaptes; species Syrrhaptes paradoxus. The sequence goes on from VZTO01024800.1 coordinate 31,823, forward strand.
ATACCATCCTGTCATGAGCCCTGCACACTTCCACAATATAGACACTGCATAATTTGTGTGTTTCCATTAGCAAATCTGAAATACTGAACAGTTTTGTCATTGCAGACTGTTTTAAAAGCAAGTTTCATTTTTGCATTAAAGATTGGAATCATAGCCTCAAATACCTAAAGCCTTGTGGGAAATCAAGCTCCAAAGTTTTCTGATTATCTTTATTGTCCCTTCCAACAGCTGTGAGTAAACATGATCCTGCCAATTATCTATTTCAGTTCATTCGTATTCACTATTATTAATAGGTCTTAAAGTAATAGTATCACTTTCTACAAAAAGGACATGTGCTACTATCTAAAAAACACAGCTTCTGTCAATGCTTTTCCAACACCAGGCTAGACACTTCTACCATCAATCCTGTGAAATATGTAGATTGTTGAACTGAGAAGTTATTCTTCTCACTGTATAGCTGCCTAGGAATAAAGGTTATTCATTATAACATCTCAAGAAGAGCCTCAAGAGTGGGCAAACACTCCTTCCCTTACTTACAAAGCAATACACAGTTAGAGCTGACAGAATGGTCCCATGCAAGAAGTCACACTTGCATTCTTTGCAACACCAAAGGTGTTATGTGGCTGCGGAGGCCCTTCTTCAGGGAACACTAAAATCACCAGGTAATCCTCAAGGCAAAACCAGAAAAAAAGTTTGATTTCACCCGAGATTTGACTGGACTATTTCAGTAGAAGTGGAGGTTCAAACTAACTGGAAATTTTAATGCATCTCTGAAGAGAGTTGAAGCTCTTCTCCTGAACTATTTCTTGGCACAAGGGGGAGGTCTTGCTCCTTTTTTTCTAGTTCTGTTTCCAGGCTCCTCATGGAAATGTTAGGCTGTCTGACATTAGAACTGGGCAGACTGAATGCTTGAATGAGCTAAAAGAGAGAGTGATGCCCAATTCCCCTTCCAAACATGGACTTTTGTCCCTCTTGAACATTAGCACTCATATGACCCCACAGTAAGTGAGTTCAGAGTGTTAAATACAAAAAAAAATAAATACTATATGTACTGCTTTTGTACATTTTATCTCCCTGAACCTGCTCACCTTGGACTCAGACCACCAGCAGCACAGGGGAAGGAAACTGCCACACCCAACAGCAGTCTCTGTGTCCTGCCTCTGCGTCCTGGCTCCAGTTCTTTGTGCAACTTCAGTGAGGGGACTGATCAACAACAGCCTGGGGGGGGTGACAGGGATTCCTTTTCCCACCCCCCGATGAGGTCAAATACCCTCTTCAGAGCTGAACAAACTGCTGGGCACCACAGGGGCTGGCAATGCTGCTGAATAAAATCTGCATAACTGCACCCTCAGAGCAAAACTGCCATTTCACTCCAATTTGACAATAATGATTTATGAAGGTACTTCATTCCTTCCCACACCTTTCCTTGGGCTGTATGTTCCTGCCTCTGCACCATTCCCTGCATTATGCCAGCCCAAATGTTTGTGCAGATGGGAAGAGAATGAAGTAACAGAATTGATCTGGTTGGGAAAAAACAGGAGCCAACAGAACTTAGGAAGCCCCCAAGCAAAACAAAACAAAAATGAAAAACAAACAAAATCCACAGCCAAAAATGACTGCAAAACTGCCAAATGGGAAGGCACAGCCTCAGAGTGCATACAAGCTGTTACACATCCTTCATTCAGCCACATATTTGCTTAGGACAGAATGAGACTGGAACAAGCTTGCAGGTTCTTCCAACATTTTAGGGCAGCAGACTTGCTTCTGTAGCCCTGGTCCTTAACACCACCCTATTCTGGAAGAGTGGAGAAGCAAGCAAAAACATTGTTCCCCTTTGTCTCACTACTGCAGCACTTGGCTTGCCTCTTTTTACTTTCTTTGGCACTTGTTGTGCATGTTGCTCTCTCTGGCGTCAATGGAAATAGTTTCATTAATTCCAGTGGGAGCTGGATCTAGTGGTGTGTCCTGGCCTGAGACTATCATTAAAAATCCAGGGGTAACTTTTGAAGAGATTAAAAAATTACTCCTGAACTCATGTTCACATGCTTCCTTTCTTCAAGCATATTGGATCAGCTCTCTGAATTCTACTGAGCTATCAAGCAATGGAAACAAAATGACACTGTCCTTCTAACCAGAGGTCTAGTCAGGGTGGCTGAAAGGAAAATAAACCCCCTTTGTCTTCGGACAAAAGACAGGGAGAGACTTACTGATACAAAGTCATATAAAGTGTTGTCTACGGGTTGGAAAGTTGAAACCCTGCACATAACTATCATGTTTCTTGAAAATTAGAGATAAACTGCTCACAGAAGCTGTGATTAAGAAATAAAGATAGATTTCTAACTCTGTTAGGGAAAGACACTTTTCCAAAGAATACCATAATTTTCCCAGTTTAATGGCAAGGGGAGTAAGGAATTATTCAGGGTCCATTTTTAATTTAGGTCAATGCATAGGTATGGTTACTCATGTACAGTGCCTTGACATGTACATGGAGATTTTTTTTCTAGCTTATCATCTGAACAATTTACATGGTACTTAATTTCATCATAGTTATTTACATATTAATATTATTAGGTATAACATTAAAACATATTAACCAGTGCTTCTTGACTAGTTTGTTTTGTTTTTTTTTACTTGATTGTGCCTCAAAATAAAGTATCACTTGCTACTATATTTTCAAAAAGAGAAGATATCAATTGCTTAATGATCTTTTAGACGGTTTCTCAGTTGGACGAGGTACTGGGGTTTAAGCAGTCTGAATCAACTTCTGACTCCACGACAAAAGGTCCTCTGTGATCTGGTGCTCTCTGTTTTCCAGTTTCCTATCTGTGGCACCAACGGCATGGATAAAGTGCTGCATTTTAACTACAGCATAATGTAGACTTCCTCTGAATAAAGCTTTCACGATCCCCTTTGACTACCTCCAGCCTAATCCATACTAATGAGCCCCTGACTAATAGGTCCAAGAGAAACAAATCAGTAGTACATACACTAAATTCATTTTTCCTCACAGCAGAATCCTGGGGGTTGTTTCATTGATATGAAATTGAAATCAGGGACAGAAAGGAAATAAAAATTAAAAGTGGAAGAAACAGCATAAAATACTCTGGAAGATGCAGATAAAGAAATTCTCTGCTTGGAAATGTCATGAGCAGGGAAAGAGAAAGAAGAGTTAAATGATTAAATCAGGGAAGAAGAGTTTGGACTCTCATTCAAGATTTATAAACAATGTTTCATTTCCCAAAATGAGCCTGGTGAATGGTCTAATCCTGTCCCAGTACAGCCAATGAGCAGTTGCTGCAGATTTCTACTAAAATAGACCTGTCTTGTCAAGTGAACTAAAAATTGGGCATGTGTAACCCAAGTTCTTCAGAGATGGATCACATCTGTGCACAAATGTATTAGTGCATAATTAAGAAAATATTAGTAACTGGCAAGAAGGAACAGGCCATCAGCAAAGCAAAAAGATGGTCTAACACAAAGCCAAAAAGAGAAAGAAATTACAGCTCCACAAAAGCCTGCTAGCTACTTTGTTTTCACATATAAGATACATTCAAAGATGTATCACTTACAACTTTTTGATTCTCAAAAAATAGGAAAAATAGACTTACATCTCTTGATTGCTGCTCTTATGGATGACAAGGGTCCTTGGCTTAATGAAGAAAAAAAATTATTACAAATGTGGTTAATATCTCAAAGAGAAAACAACTAAGTAACATCATGCAGAAGTCCCCCATATACTGTAAAGGGTTTGCCAAGTGCATTTCTCCCCAAGGTTGTTATCTTACATAAACTTGTGCACAACTCCTGGAGTATACAGCCATACCCAACCCCTTCTAATGAAAACCAGGTTACAGCTTAGCTGCAAGACTCTGCAAAGATACAAAGCCAATTTTTAAAAGCATCTTTTCTCTCAATTCTGCACTGAAGTTCATATTCTCTCTCATCTGATGGAAAACTTGGAGGAGAGTCCACCTGGGTGTGCATATTCTCAGATTATAAGCATTTAATGACTCAACATTCTTGTAAATAAATAAAACTTACACACACAAGTAAAAACTTACAACCCCTTTGCTAAATGTTTTTAACAATTACTTAACAACAAACAATCTTCCCTTTCAGTTTAGATTGCATTTTTCAGTAATAACTTGGTGGGTGGGGTTAGACAGGAAGATAACATGACCAAAAATTTGTCGATACACAAGGACAGAAAAATGTTCCCTTTTGCCAACTCATCTGTTTTCTTGGTAAGACTAAGGTCCCTGATGCCTCTCTTCTCAAGATCTTATTTAAAAGATATAGCAGTCGTTACTATTTTGGCAGGTAAAAATCAAAACTAACTTGGGACTACCATTTTCGGAAAGTGTTGCTAACTTGAAGAGCATGGTCTTAATAACCTGGCACTTGTGCAAAGCTACAGAGGAGATTAAAAAAACCCCAAAATACAACTACTTCAGAAAAGCACTTTTCTGCTCTTTTTTTCTTTTCTTTATTTCTCTCTTCATTTCTTTTTTTTTTAAAAAACACAACAGGTAAAGCATGCTTGGTGAGAAACCTCTGGAAGTGTCGAATACTCTTTTTAAAGGCTGAAAATTAATAGACTATATCTGGTTCAAATTAATTCAGTATCTTAATTACAACAGAAAGGTATACCAATCAAGTCTTTTCTGGAAATCTTCCACCACAGCCTTCATCAGTGGTATAACAGCAGGAATGTTAGTCCACGGAGGGCATTAGCATTTTACCGCTGCTCTGGCTCTGCCCACGGCAGGGGTGCAGCACACCAGCTCTGTCAGGGCTCAGTTTAGCTCTGTGTGCACTGCCACTAACACTGCCGGTGGCTGCAGTTACTCCAGTGGGACAACGAATAGAGGGATTCGGAGGAGAAAAGAAGGGACAGTCAAAAAGAACGTAGATGAAAAATGTCCTCCCTCTACAGTCATTATGAAAACTATTTAAGATTAGAAATGAATGTTGCTCTGACTGTTTTCTGAAATAGTTTGGCTAGTCTAGGATAAACAATGCCTGTTCTATCTTGATTTCAGAAAAGCATTTGACACCGTCTCCCACAGTATCCTTGCGGATAAGCTGAGGAAGTGCGATCTGGATGATCGGGTGGTTAGATGGATTGTTAACTGGCTGGAGAAAAGAAGCCAGAGAGTTGTAGTGAATGGGATGGAGTCTAGTTGGAGGCCTGTATCTAGTGGAGTCCCCCAGGGTTCGGTATTGGGACCTGTGCTGTTTAATATATTCNTTCAAATGTGGCTTGACCCCTGTCCATACAGCTAGCAAAGCTGCTTTAGAAAATATTTCTATCAGTCATATTTTACTGTGCATTCTCAGCAGAAAAGGACTCTGATTTTCCTTCAAAATGCCCCATCATAATACAGCCTTGTCGACTGTATATTCCTCCCAGATGTACTCCAGACTCCTTTTTTAATTCCTTGTAACTCAAGTCTCTTTCCTTTGGATGTTCATGTTTGAAGCTTTATTCTTTGGCTTTCATTGCTGTGAGTAACTACAATCTCTAGAGTTTTATTTTAATCATATTTAGTATTGGAGAGGAAGGAGACTCAAGCTTGGTAACATGAATCTGAAATCTTTTGGCGTAGCAAAAACTTTCCATACTCAGAATTCAAGACTTAAGTAAATTTTATAGCAGGAAATCAGGAAATCTATAAAGTATGCACACTCAAGTATCAGTAACAATCGAAAGGAACAAGTTCTTTCTTGCATAGAGCACTTTGACCCATTACAACTTGCCTCAGAATCAGAAGCGTTTAGATGAGCACTTTCAGATAAGAGCAGGTATTTTTTGTCTACAAATCAGAGGAGTTACAATGTAGGCAAAAGTTCAAGTTTTCCATGCAACATGAGGACCAAAAGGGTATAGAAAAGATTTTAAAATCAAAGGGCAAAGAACAAAGAAGCAAAAGCTTTCATGAAACCAACCTAGTGAAGCTGAAGTACGGATATATCAAGTGCACGGCTGTTCAAGTAGGCAATCATCTGTATAATTCAGAACCCAGGATAACATGGTTCTGTTAGAAAATTTATGAGCTCACAAGCAGAACAAGCTGTTAGCAGATAGTTTTTCTCTTCCACTTTCCATTAACAGGTCACCCATCAACAACCTCTTGTCAAAGCACTACATGTCCTACCCCCAGGAGAGTTTGATTCACATTTAGCTTACAATTATTTAAGCCCTTTAAAAATATGGAAATAGGAATGAATGTTGATTTTGGTTTTTTCCATGAAGCCCTGTAAAGAAACTGCAAATTCCATAACTCTGTTACACACTAAACCCCCATAACTTAAATAAGATGCTGTTCTTGGAGCAGATTGTGATTCTGGCCAGACTTTACGCTGAGCTAACCCCTCCCTGTTCCACAAGCAACAATTTCTGCTCTCCTGTCATGTCTTCCAGAGGGTGACAAGGCTTCTAACATCCTCCTCTGCTCCACGGTTAATGACACATTTTCTCTCAAGCAATCCAAATAATTAACATAACCAAACTGAATTTAATTCTCCTATATGACGATGCAGGAGCTGCAGTAATTACTCAACTGTATGAAGTCCCTGACTCTCCCACCACCTCCTCCTGTCTGTAAGCCACAACAATGAACCAGAGCACACACAAAATCCCCAGAAATGCACAAGAAAAAATGAAGAGGGAATAAGTTTAATCCATGTGGGACCCCGATCCCCTTCCCAGTGGGACTGACAGGTACATCAGAACACCTGAGGGTCCAGCATGACAATAACTAGCCCCTGGGGGTGGGGGACAGCAGCTCCTGTGTCACCTTTCCATGTATATAAGCAAAGTCCAGACTCATATTGCTGGAAGAAAACTGCAGACAGCATGACGTTTCAGTCCATTAAGGACTCTGACAAACATTAGCTCCAACACCACCCTGGACACACCTAACATGGAATAATTAAACATGCAAATTATTCATCCATCCCCCACATGATTTAGGATGCAGGAGTGGACAGCTGGAGGAACTCCTCTGACACCTGCACATTTATCCCAGACCACACTGACTGTTAATTTAAAGCACAAACGTAGTTTCATATCCAGCTAAGGAAGCAGCTTAATTGAGCTTCACCTACCAGCCCCTCAAAAGGGGGAACTAATCCCATTCTGTTGGGCCCTCTGCGCACCTGAACTCATGTAGTAGGTTCAGAGGAATCCACAAGCTGTTGAACCTGCTATGCTGAAAGCAGCTGGGTACTTTAAGTCAGCAGTAATATGAAAAGGGTCCCATGGGTCACCATTTCTGAAAGATAAAAGAACCTGGGTGGTGTGTTTGAAGTTGTTAAACACCTACTCACTCTTTCTAGCATGTTTTATTCTGGATTTCAAGGACAGGTTTTTCTAAATATAAACACTTGAGAAAAACGCTTCAAAAGTGTATTTTAGATCTGTGCATTGGAGAAATAAAATTGCCACAAACTAGACTGGGAGAGCTGTAAACTGTTGAGGAGAGCAAGTGAACTTACTGTGTATAAACCATGGTCTCTCCTTCATCTGGGGCTCTGCTCCCACACTTTCACTTGCACTGAGCAGTGTCCCTCTTCAAACGCAACTTCAGTGTAGCTACAGTATTTCTCAGAGGCCTGCTCCTGCGGGGCGACTCCCAGCCCAACACAGCAGCCATGCAAGTATCACCCACCTGAGCAGTCCCCACACAGCAGACGAGGGGAGGTGCTGTTTAAGTGGAATAAAGCTCAAATCACACAGGCACCTCTGAGCAAGCAGGCAGGGATTTGTGTATGCCTGAAGCAGGACAGCATTTAAGTCACATATTACACAAGCAAAGATGCCAGGAGCTTCTGGGCTATCTTTTCACCCACATGTCTTTTAGCTGTTTCAGAAGCAGCAGTGGCTCTATTGGCTTGCATGGGATTCTCAGTAGGAATCAAGAAATTTTCCATAATGTCTGCTCCCTTTATCAGAACCAGGACCTTTGGTTTCTTTATCTAAACTGATATAACAATGAATATTCTACAGGAAAACTGATTGTACTTCTTTCATACATCACTCTAGACATATACAAAACCTGGTAGAAAAAAAAAAAAAGAAAAAGAATGGTTGCTTGTTCTAAAAAATGAATACACTGAAGCATCTGCTGAAAAGTCTCAAAATTTATCCTTCACGCCACCTGATACAAAGCTTTTCTTAAAGTATCAGTCCTTAGGTTCACACACCTGTGTAAAAGCTTTTAAACATATTTTTAATTGTGATGGTTATTGACCCTGTCTTACACACACACACGCACACAGAGTAAAAAAAGTTAAAATGTTGTTATTTTTAATGTCTTGTGACTTCTTGGAATGTGAGCCAAGAATTTTTAAAAAGCTGATGTTGAAATTACTGTGAGACAAAACACCAGTTTAATAAGAGGCATCATATATTCCTCTCAGTTACTCCAGAAATCATGCCATCTTCGTAACAACCAGTGTACTACAGTGTAACATTTTGAAATTATTAGAAGATATTATTCCAAACACAAAATGTTTAAAATGCCACCTAAATGATTTCACTGCAGACTGAGTCACAGAAAGATGTTAGTTACTTCATAGTTAAATTAAGGGTGGTGCAAAAGATCAGATTTACCACCACCCTGACCACGGACCAGAAGCTCCCAAAGTCAGGACAGAAGAGTCACAGCTATCCCATCTTCATGATGTGCATGCAGTCGACAGAACTGTATTAATCCTGTGGATTAACTGAATCTACACTGAAAATGTATCCACAGCGATCAGTCTCTTCAATGCCTTCACTGCAAAAGACTCCCAGCCCTCTAGCTGATACGTGTACATTAGACTACACGACATGCAGACTCCAGGCATAATTTCCCCATCAGTGTAAGAGAAGCAGAGACTGTGCAGCCTGTAGTCCCAGCTTCTCCACGCTCACCCTTTCCACCAGCTCCCTTGTGTTGGTGCTGACAGGGTCACAAACTCTGCTGGATCAGCTACGTGATTTTGCTCACAACAAATAATCCCATCCCAAAGATCCCGATTAGTTTTCAGCCAGACAGGCTGACTGCTCCAGCTGGCAGCAGAGCCACACCGGCACCAGGGAGACACTGGAGAAGCAGTGGGAGCCAACAGCCGGGGAGGCCAGCGGCAGTTCTTGGAGTAAGCAGCTCAGCCTCTTCTCACAAAAACAAACCTCATGTCCGCAGCTAATCTGACAGCAAATCACCAAATACTGGCTATGCCTCAGGTCAGCTGTTCTTCTCACCCTTCAGTATCAGTCCATCCACTCTTTTTTTCCCCCCCCCATTAGTGCTGGTCATCCACATGGGCCCACTGGGAGATAAGACAAGCACCAGAAAAAGGCAGCTGGCAGCAGCCTGGTACCACAGTGGCCTTTCTGTAAAATGAAGATACAGTCTCACGTTCTCTGCTAAATCATGGGGCGTGATATTTCCATGGCCCTGTGGGTACAGAAGGCTAATAAAGATCCTGCCACCTAAGAAATCACATGCTCAATAGTACAGATCTGGTCATCTAGGAAATCAGACTCACCCCAATACAACTTTACTTCTCTCTTGTGTCCAGCCCCAAAAGCAAGTAATCCTGAACCAGTAAATTAAGTCCAGTGACAATCCAATCCTCATCACTATGCTGAGGATGTCTGCTTCTGCATCGCTTCATGAATGCCGCAACTGCGACTTTCCACTGTCTGGACAAGCAGGGATGTAGTTAAGAAGCAGCTAAAATCCAGCTGCTCAGCTAATTAAAACAGCTCACGTTGATCAGCATAGGGAAATCCTTTCAAGAACTGCTCTCTAGCTGTTTCTTCAACCACTTCTTACATATTCATGCGCTTGTCACTGTCATGCTTGGGGATCATATTTTAGCAACTGAACCTTCAATTTCAAAGCAGAACACAGGCAGGAAGTCAAAGCAGATCATGGCAGCAGATGATAACATTTCACACACGGATTCCCACAGCAAACTAGAAGTCACGAGGTTGCAACAGCTTCCACACTTAATGATGTCCAGCTTAGATCTTGAAGCTGAAACACCTCCAAAATTTCTTGTGAATCTGAGTCACTCAGCTTGTGTGTACCCTGAATTAACTCTTTCCTGACCCAGAGCTACAGACATGCTAGATAGATTTCCCCTAGCATTTTCTTTAAGGCAACAACCTGAGCTGAAGTGCACCTTGATCCTGATGATGACGGTGTGAACATGCCCATTCCAGAAACACAAGTCCTCAGAGCACACTTCAAGTTATTCTCAGTCTTTGTTGTATATTTACTAATTTCAGCTTCCAATAAAATGTACAAGAACAGAGGGCTTATCTGCTTATCTGGCCCTCCTGTAACAGCCAAGAAGATTCTCTTCTATGCCACTTATCAACATATTTTTACTCACTGTTGTGACAAGCCTGCTAGTATGTTTTGATTAAAATTAATAAACAGTATTTATGCTTTAATAACAATTTATCCTTGCTAGTAAATATTTCTAGCAGCAGAAAGCACCTATAATTTTAATAATAGTGTAACAGCAAGGTAGCACTGTAAATGTAAATTAAAAAATTAAAAGTATCACTGAATTGTCAATAGTGATTGTGACAGGATATTTGGGCCCAGACAGCAATATATGCAGATGCAAAAGTAGGGGTTAAAAAACTGAAGGGAAGAAACAGCTCTTTCAGATAAACCAGCTGTAAACTGTGGCTTCTTCTGATGGAAATTCTTTACCACTTAAGTCTCCGTAGTTTCTGCATTTGCAAATGGGAAAGGATGACAGTGCCCTACTTCTCCAGTTAAACAATACAAAATAGAGCTTGTTTCTGAAGAATGGTTCTTTGGTCCAAGTATTTGCAGTAGCATTTCAGTCAGTAAATCAAAGCCCTCTATAGCCACTGACAGGACATTCTGCTTGCTTCATACATCTCTGTACATCAAATACAATCTGGTGGCTGAATGAGCTCCAGAACCTTTGTAGTTGACATCGCAGATGAATAAAACCAGGTTTAATCATAGAGGGATGAGCTGGACAAAAGCATAAAGAAACCTGTTGATCTGGATCCAGAGGATTCAAGATATCTTTACAGGGCTTTAACTATTATAAAGTATGGATATTAGATTTTCTTCAGATAGTCTGTGTACTTCATAGAACACATAAATATAGTGTTAAGGTTATCTTTAAAGATTTGTAAAGGTGGAAAGTGAGATGTGAATGTCATCATATGACTAGAAGCATTAATAACTATTACTAACAAAACAGATAACCCTTAGCTTTACAACAGTGAGTAGCTTCAATCCCTACTAAACCAGTTACTTCAAGATCAACAAAGAAAAAACAATAGAGGGAGCAGGGAGAAACCACCCAAAGCAGTCAAAAGATGCATGTATTTCACCTGGTCTTTTGAAAACATAGAGGCCCAGAAGCTTAGGAATAGAAACACAGCAGAGGATGGCTTCAGGGAGAAATGAGCAGGAACAAAAGGGTGTGGACTGCAAGGGCAAGAACTCAGCAGGACCCAGAGGATGCATGAGCTGGTGGTGAGGAATCCAGAGGAGAATACTCAGGTGCTTGCAAGCTTACAGACCTCAAAGACTTCAGAGCAGTAATCAAACCAAGGGAACAAGGTATAGGTGTTTCTCATTTTGCCTAGATCTGTCTGTTTCCTGTGTAAAAATAATCTGTAAAATACAGGCCCCTTTCCTTCAATTATTGTACATCCTTTGAGGACGAAACTAGTGCATGTTTCTGCAGAATCCTGAGGCATCTTAAGGCCTCCAGCAAATGGATAATTGAGTCTAACTTCCAAGGGAGAGTAACAAATAGCTTCTACACTCAGCAGTTAAGATAGTATTTGGATCCTCCCTAGTCAGAGATGAACACACACGACTCCAGCTCTGTAATATAAAAGCCAGCCTTTTGAGAAGCACACAAAATGTAAAGTTCAACTGCAGCCACAGAAGTGGGATTGCAAGAAGTGTTTGATGCTGGTGTGACCTCAGTGCCAAAAAGTCAGCAGAGCACCTTTGGGAATTTCAAAGTACGATAATGGCCAATGCTGAGTTCTTTGACAAGTCCCATCCTCTTGGATTTCCACGCTTCTTTAGCCTAATTCAATTTCTTCACAGGCCATTTGAGTAAAACAAGCAGCACAAATGTGCTGGAGTTTAAGCTTTAGGTGAGTGAGGAAACAAAAGGAATCTCCTCATTGTCTTAATTATAGATGTATGTTGAGAGCAGAGACACTGGTTATGAAGAGACAGTCTATAAAACAGATGTATTAATACATATGCATCAAATACAGTGAAGTCTTAACTCAGCACTTAAACAAGAAACAAAAACCCTTCTACATTGTAAATGTGAACCAGCAGCCAAAAAATGTGTGTAAAGATATTACAAGGTCATCCATGTAAAGAGATATACTGGCTTCAAACTGGCCATTTATATTTATAAATAAATCATTTAACAAGCAGCAGAAACACTAATTTTCAACCCTCCCATGTTAAAGCCTCACTAAAGTAAAACTATCTTAATGTGTGCTCACAACTTGTTCCAATGGCCTGTTGACTCACCCAGTTACACCCTAGAGTACGTGAGGTCCATGAACTTGTAAAGTGGCCCTTACAGAATGCACAAAGCACAGAAATTGTAAAATAACCACACCCTTCACCAGATCTGTCTTTCCAGAAAGTGCCCCGCATGCAGCTTGGTCAGAGAAATTGCACGTTTGCCTACACACTCTTCCCTTGCCCTTCCTCAAAAAACACTGAAGGAGCGCTTCCTTTTCTTCTATACCACAGATATTGCAGGGCTTTTGGTTACAAAATACAGAAAATGATTCCTCAGAAACTTGCACTACATAACAAACCATACATTCTACATCTGTAGATCCACAATGTTTATCTCCAAGTTTAAATATAACCTTAAACTGCAGTCCATTTTATTTGTTCATAAAGATCCAGCAACTCTGAGATTAAGGTCAACCATTCCCAAAAGATACATATCAAATAATATTTTTCAAACCTTCTAACTCTGATTCTACAAGGATGTAGGTAAGGTATAATGTATAGGTAAAGGCAATATATTTGTTAGTCCAATTTGGGGAAAAACAGCCAAGTTTTTAGATTCACAAAATCTTTTTCAAGGGTGAAACAGAAGTGTCAGCTATCAGAATCAAACAGATTTTTAAAATCACACCTACACCTTCAAAACCTGCATCTACCCCAAACACACTGCAAAACCCTGGTAGGTGGGCACAGCGCTGAATTTGCTGTAAGAGCACTCAAAATACTTACCTCAACAACCAAGAGAAGGACTTTACCCACTGGGGACACTCCTCCAGTGAAATAGATCTCATCTTCAAGCATGTCATCACTAAATCATACTACAAGACAAAAAGAACTTCCTCCACCCTCAATCAAATACCTTGTCTGTCTTTCGACACCATGGACCTCAAATTATACAGCAAATCAGTAAATACTGCAGCCTCTAATGGATGGTTATAGCTTGGAAGAAATAATGACTATCATCACCTTTCCCCACTCAGCTACATTTAGCTTCAGAAACAACCAACCTCGTAGAACAGATTGAACCAGACCCTTCTGAAACAACAGTCATAAGAAACACCTTCCAAAACATTTAACACCCATGGAAATCAATGCCCCTCCCTAGCCTATAAGAACCCCCAGAACACATAGCTCTTTCATAATCTCCTCCATATGCTTCAATTAGTGCACCGTAGGCTATTAGGTAAATTAGGCAGAGGAAATTAAGAGCCACAAATTATCAGGTTCAGCTTACTCAGGTGACTGAAAGAACAGAAAAAACAGGGACCAGTGGGGTTGCCCTTCTCTCATAACAACCACTTCATCCCTGACTTCTGACCCTTGATCCCAAATCTTTACAAAGACAGGCTTAGAAAATAATATTAAAAAAAAATCTCCAGTGCAGCTTAAAGGCTCTGGATTCAGATGACACAAGAGGGAATTTCTCTAACCTCCATCTCCAAACACAGTATATTGTTCCTGTCCTTCTTCTCATGTCAGCCAACAACCTTATCCCCTTCTCCCCTTGCTAACACGCCTCTGGGCCTCCCAAAAGTAATAATTACTTTTCCCTTAAGACTGACTAATTGATTAACATGAACCATTTAAACCCAGAACTACAGCATTTTAGCTCTATCAAGAAGCAGCAAAGCTATAGGGAATGACATCTCAGTCTCCTACACTACAGGACGTAGAAAGCATCATACAAAACTAGCAGACACCAAGCTCAAAAGAGTCAAAGAGACTTTTCAGAATGCAGTGTGAGGTTAAAGCTGTGGCATCGCTTGCCACAAAACACTGTGGGTGTTAAAGTGTATATGAATTCAAAAAAACCTGAAAAAAACCCACTGAGGTCTATTAAATACAAAGCGTCACTTCTCTCAGAGGCCCTGGGCCACATAAATCTGGATGCTGACAGAATGCTTGCATACTTTCCAATGCACACTTGTTTTTCCTTATCATCTTCCTTAAGCTTCTACTTCACACATAAGAGAAGACGGAATAAGAATACTGGAATAGGTGGAGTTTTGGTCTGCTCCACAAAAGCCATTTTTACACCCTTAGTTGTCTTTCAGGATGGAAGGAGGCTGCCTGTCTGAAAGCTCTGCCATTTTTTCCAGTTACTTCAGTTGTTCTAGTAAGTTAAATCTTAAGATAAAAGGACAAATCTTGGGCTGTTAACTTTTTAAAGACATATGAAAATCCTGATTTTTTTTTAATGTGAAAATGATCTTGGCAATTTTTATTTTACATAATCCAAGAACCCTAATGATTTTGTTTTGTATCACCATTCAAATACATCTGTATTACACTAAGTAAAACCTGTTTGGCACCTGAAGCAAGGCAGTTACCACACTAAAAAAGCACATTTTGTCTATTCAAATACTAATAGTATTAAAAAAACCTACAAAAGACCGTATGGGAACAGTAATTAAAGGAAATACAGAGAACTGCCTTGTTACTTCAGATCTGTCCAAGGTGGAAAAAAAATGCTGTTATTAACAGAAAGCATTGACAGTCTGTTCACACTGTAAAATGTTCATTTAACAGAACACACTTCCTTGTCAACAGCTTCAGAAGGAAGCAGACAGATCAGGCAGTAATGCAAATAATCTTTTGTCCTACAGACCAGTAAGGTGTGGTGAGAAAGCCTCTCCTGCAGCTGTTATCACCGTACTTGTCCCATGATACTTCCTTCCCAGCTGCCCAACCTTCACCTGGCAGGAGCTCTACATGCTTTTAGCTATTCACAGAACTAGTATTTTAGAAGGAGCAGTGTAAACAAGGTAATAAAACAACACCATAGTCTTAAAAGCAGTTGTGCAAAAGAAACTGTGTTCTTGGGAAAGAATGGAAACTTCCTGAACTGATCTGATAATGAAATTATATCAGGATGGTTTAAACTAATACTGTATTAATACTAGATGCCACTGCGTGAGGGGATGGGGAAGCAAAAGTCCAGACAACATGGAATAGAAGAATTATAATAGTAACACCAAAGCTATTTCTTTCCACCATGCATTTATTCCAAGTAAAAATATTGCTTAATATAACATAAGATTACTGATGTACTTTTGCTTGAACTAGATATTAAGTTGTAGATCAAAAGAGAGATTAACGAAGTAATCATTGTTTGTAGTTGGAATACTACGATTAGATTTGTATCTTCTCTTTAATTAGAAGTCAACCTTTGCCTTAAGCCTCAGGAGATGGGAATGCCCACTACAGCCAGAACAGATGACAAACCTCTTGTAACAACTCTCCCAAGATTAAGATGTGGTTATGCATACCTATAAAGACCATACTTACATGAATACTTCCCACATTTAGGGTTGTGTGGTCTAATTTTCAGTCCTCTGTTGCAAGGGACCTGCTCATGATCTGCCTTGGTTATAGCCTCCAAGGGAACAGGCAACGTGACTTTTTGTGCCACTGAATCTTTGTTCTGTTCCTGAAGCTGAAGTAGTTTGAAATAGATGTAGAAGCAGCTCATCCTTGTCAAAGCTAAGGGCTAGTACTAGCCTGGTTGAGCCTGTGGTTTGACACAGATGGCCAAAACTAGGACAAATCCCGTACGTAAAAATGGCCTAAATTCAAACGGTGATACCTGAACTGAGCAAAATATTGCTTTTGAAAAGAGAAAATCTGTAGCAAAATCAGAAATGCAGTGTCTCACAAGTGACAGGATCAGATCCTAAAGTATAGCTGTGCAAACTGCACAGCAAGCATCAGACAGAAATACAGGAAGAAGGAAGAAACTATCAATGTGACAGGCCTCACCAGGAATATTTTTCCCTCATGATGTAGTGAGGATGCAACAGTAACATGCTTTGAAAGAGTACTTGATCAATCACTTCTATGTTCAACCTGCCAAATCAGATACTACTTAAGGTAACCAATTACCTGTAATAGAATGATCTGGAGACACCAGAGAATAACTTACAATGAAATGACAAAGTAGGTGAGCTGTAGAAAAAAAAGAGAAAAAAAAAAAAAAGGAAGAAGTAACAATCTCTTCTCTCTGGCGCACATCAGAGCAAGAGGCCATGGAAACTAACAAAATATAACTGCAAACGGAGCTCTCCCACTTAAATTCTAGAGGTGAAAGAAAATGTAGATACTGACCTCAGCTTATACAGAAACCTACACAAATCCTTAAGGAAATAAACCAAAGCTCAAGTATCAGCTCCAACACTCTTAAAATATCAACATGAAATTCTTTCATAGAAAACAGAACTACTGCTACTTCTGAGCTGAAGTTTACAACCTGCTGAGTCTGCCTCCTCAGGCCTGACACATATCCCATAGGCTTCCCTTACCAGCTTGTGATGGGTTTGCCCTTGGCTGGGGGCCAAACCACACACCCACTCACCTAATCCCCCCCAGCCGAGGACAGGGGAGAGAATTAAAGGGGTAAAGGGAAAAAAGGACTCGTGGGTTGAGATAAGAACAATTTAATAACTAAACTACAATAATATTGAAAATAATACTATATACAAATATATAAATGAGTGATACACAGTGATACTGCCACCTCCCCCCCCCCAATGACCAAGGCTCAGCCTGTTCCCGAATCCCAGAGCAGGGAGAGTCCCGAAACCGCACTCACAGAATGGAGATAACAGTCCAAGCATCCCAGACAGAGAGCTAACTGGGGTGGGGGAAAAAGGCCTTGGGAGAGCGACCACCTGGAGCGAGATGACCCGGAGCAGAAGAGATCTGGAACCAAAAAGGGCCGATCTTCTGGAGGTTCCTCACCTATATACCGGGCATGACGTGTATGTTATGGAATAGATTATTGGCCACTCTGGGTCTCAATCTCAATCCTAAAATCAAATCCTGGGCTAGTAACTGGGGCTGTGCTCCCTCCCAGCTTCTCCTGTTCGCAGACAGCCAGAGAAGCTGAAAGACCTTGGCAGCAGCATAAACATCACTTTTTATCAGCTTTCTTCTGAGCACAAATCCAAAACACAGCCTCTTGCTAGCTATTATGAAGAAAGTTAACTCTGTCTCAGCTTAACCCAGAACACAGCTCCTCCTCCTCTGTTTTATTTGAGACTATTATAAATACCTTTGGAAAGAATTCTCTTCCAACCCTGTTTTCCACCCACCAGATGAATTTCATGTGCTATTTGTCATTGAAATGTCTTGGGGAGAAAAAAGAGTAATCATAAAGAAGCAGAATTATAACCATGGTGACTAATTTGGCCCATCACATGTTATTTACAAACAGTGAATTCCAGTGCTCCCCACATCTTCCATTCACCTCAGAATAAGGTTAAAAGCCAAAGCCATATGGTTGTTTTAAAGATAATTATTGACATTTTATAGGGGAAAAGTGAAATCTTCTCAAAATGACCTTTAAAAGGAAAGCTCCATGGTTAAGAAAACTGCAATGTGTAATTGTGTGCTTCCTGAAACCACCTTTTCTAGAACTAAGGTCTATCTTGGTTTTTTATGGCCAAGACAATTCTCCTAATGCACAAGGAGGGTGGCCTTGTGTCTGGCTGGTCCTCAATGCCTTCTACACGAGTCTCCTCTGAAAGATGATGGGACAGTGAAACTTGCTTACATACACAAGATGCCCAAAGAAGCACTGAACTTCTTCCAGTGAAGAAGGAGGGTGAAGCTTTTTCTCTTTATTCCTTCAACAACCACCTCATTCTCAGCATTATTTTCCGTTATGAATTAGCACAAGCACTGGAGAGCAGCCCAGACAACGGAAGGAGTTGTTCAGAGCACTAAAGCAAACAGTCTTTCAAAATTCCCTTTGCAGAAACCAGGAACAAAGCGCTCTTTTATTAAAACAAATCCCTCTTCTCTGCTTGGGAATAAGGAATCTGTAAGGTTGGCTAGGATGTGCCCTTCACAATAACTCTTTACAGCTATCTCCGAGATGAATAGCCAAAAATTCCCAACACAACAGTGATGAATTGGCGGCATTAAAACAAACACTGGCAGCAACAGGCTCTAAATACCCACACAGTCCCTAACTGCCAACAACAAGGCTGAACCCATCTGCCATTTATTCCTCTGCTCTACCTGTGATTTTTTTTTCCTCAGAGATAAGTATAAACTGACTAGGGAAAATTCACATTGCAAAGGATAAATTAAACACAATGATTTATTGTGGCAAAGAAGCTGTCAAAGAAATATTCTGCACAAAATTGCTCCAACTTATTCTGCTCCCGGGAGGAACATCTCTGACATGCACAGCACATGGTGCTGACCAGAAACACATGATAAACAAAAGAGAGGCACATAAGCAGATCACAATCTCAAATTTCACCAGTTTAAATCCACACAACCAGTGGGACTGAAACACGCTCTGAGTGAGTGGGCCCAAAATTTAGCTCTCAGAACAAA
Organism: Syrrhaptes paradoxus; assembly: GCA_013400615.1. NCBI lineage: Eukaryota > Metazoa > Chordata > Aves > Pterocliformes > Pteroclidae > Syrrhaptes > Syrrhaptes paradoxus. The sequence goes on from VZTO01024800.1 coordinate 50,722, forward strand.
AAAAAAAAAATGCAGCCACATGATCCTACTTTTTAGATAGCAGCAACAAAAGTCACAATGCAAAGCCCTTGCTTCCAGCTCTGCCATTGATTTATTGTGTGACTTACAATAAGTCACTCTGCCTCCCTCTGCTAAACTTGCTTCAACTGTAAAGTGGAGACACGGGTATCTTCTGATCCAACTAACCACATGAGCACTGGTAACAGCCCAAAGGAGAGAATGAGATCCTTCCTTCTGGAGTGGCACAGGCTTAGCTCAGCTCAAGGCAGTGGTGGAACTGCACCCCAACAGTTTGGGAAGGAGACTAGATCTTTTTTATTACATCAATTTCTGACCTACTGGGAGTGTACAAAAGCAGGACCTTCCTCTTTCCACAACCTTAGAAGTACACTTAGATTAAGAGTAACCTGCTACTCCCTAGTCTTAAAATTCATAAAAGAAGAACATAAAGAATAAGAATGCAACAGTAAAACGAGTGTCATCCCCCAACATCTGCTCTTTCTTCTTCACACAATCCTTGCCTTTCAGATGGAGTGTCAGGAAGTTTCAAAGTCTCACACTTGAGACCTGTATTACAGCCTATAACATTGGCTACATGGGCAAAAGCCTGAAATTTTTCTCTGTGTAGAACTGCTGCATTGCCAAGGTAACGCAGACATTGCCAGAGCACAATGTAAGGCTTTTGAATGACAGTAACGGAAAAACTATCTTTCAGGATGCTTGTGGGAATAAATCTAGTCCCTCTGGATATCAAGTAGCCCAGTGTTTGAACTAAAGAACTACATTTAGACCGGTTCTTTTGACACTGTCTCCCACAGCATTATCAGACGGAAATTGAGTTAGTACGAGACAGACAAGACTGTAAGTGAGCAGAAAATAAGCTGGCCCAACCTCTCTCTACTGGAAGTTTATCAAGATTTGTCTAGAAAAAGCCATCATTGGCCTGATGTAGTGTTAGGATCTTCCCATTACGAGCAAGATGTTGAGCTACACAACCTGCAGAGGTCCCTTCCCACCAACATTTCCACCGTTCTATGACTTCTCAGTACAGAAGCAGCAGTAGCATCAGAAGTCTCTCCACGCTGTCCATTTGACTAAGGCACAACAGAGAAGCAGAGGTCTTATGTAGGGTTACAAGAGCACCCCTCACTCTTTCCAATGCCCAATTCTAACACAGTGCCCTGGATTTTAAATTTACCTAAAATACACAAAATCTGTTAAGTGGCCTACAAAATCTGCAGCCAAATTACTCCTGAGGACAAAACAACTCAAGTTGTTATGTGCACAAATGTCAGCAGCAATTTGTGAGAGGCTACAGGGGTCAGGAGCTAGCAAGATTCCTGCAGCAGAAGGAAGGACACTCATATTCCCCTTCAGATATTCAAAACTGGAATTAATAAATGACTGACAGCAGGCTGACTGTAATGGTTACAACACAGAAAATACTGCTAATGTCTGTTTTCTCAAGACCTCAAAAGCATATTGATTTGTAAAAGTACATTGGTTTAACTATAAAGTGAGGACAGTTCCATTACGTTCTCAGGCCTGTGCCTTAAGACTCCCTTCATGCTCCGTTAAAGGCTTAAAATCTTAATTAAAAGTTGTATTTTGAGCTTCCCAGATGATCTGGGAAAACACATTCTCAAGATACAGTCAGACAATTTGTGTAATATTTATTTAAATACAATTTCACAAGATCAACATTATATAGCAAATAGAAATACAGAGAAGCTTTCACTAATGGAATTCTGCTACATAAAAAACACTACCACCAAAGAAAGATACAAAATACCATTCATAAAAATGATAGCTTGATTTACCAGCTGCTCACTAAATGGATCTGTAGCCCCTTTGATCAGCCACTTCAAGTGCTTCTTTATAAAGGAACAAAAGAAGAGTTGTGTCTATTTGTATTGTTGACTTGATGTATTTTAAATAAAAAAGCCCAATTTAGTCCAAATGAAGGCAACCAGCTGTAAAAGAACTTTCGCACATTACAATCATCAGGCAGACTATATGCCAGTAAAACCTAGAACCTATGTCTAGAAATGAACTAATTATTTTCTTCCCCCTTCCCATTCTGAGGGTGAGTTTTCACAGTAGACTCCTAGATTTTAAAAACATCAAGATCTCTTACTTGACTTCAAGTGATTGATAGGCTACTAAATTTCTCAATAAATTGTTGCAGTGTTTAGCCACCTTCATCCTTTCATCTCCAAGGCCAAGGGAACTACTTAACAAGCCTGTGTGTCAGGACTTTTTCATCTATAAACCCTATCCCATAGGAAAAAAAAAAATAATGAAATGCATCTAGTTTCTTCTATGTGCTTTACTCACGTTTGGGGATTAACTGCAAATATGTGGATGCCTGAAATCTTCTATTCTATTACTATCATATTTTCAATTTTAAAACATCTAGAGACGTAAGACTAAAGTGTCTGCTTCTTTTGACCTATTGACCTGTGTTACGGCAGTACGTGGCCTGAAGCTATCAGAGCCAATGCTGCACAACCTGACAGTAAAATCAAGAAATAACAATAACTACAGATCACTGTTGCCAGTATAGACATATTTTTAATACTGTCTGAAATATAACAATTGAAGGATGGTTAATATTAGGTCATTAAATTACATGTCTCTTGATAAAAAATTAACATAGCAACAGGTATTATTTGGATTCAGGGAACACCTGTTTTGGTCTTACTTATCTGCTGATATTTAACAAAAAACTAAGTGCAGAGTGGTACCTGAAAAAGCTATCCACGGGCCCTGTTCTGCTATTCCTCACCTTATCTGAACTCTCCTGCATGGCAGATGGTTCGTAATTGCCAAAAGAGGCAAAAGATAGTGTATTGATAGTGTATTAATGCATATTTTGTAAGCATTATCTAGTATGCATTTCCCTTCTTTTACACCATTACCTATGGTCTTTCATTCATCCACTCCCCAAATGTCTTCCCAGTGCTAGATCCCAGTTTTACCGCTCAGAATACTCCACCTTCCTCTAGCATTTCCCCCATACTAAACATTTGATAGGGCAGTAACAAAATCAGTATATTTGTCAGGGTTGCTGATACTGCTACAAATACGTTTCACCCTGCATTATCTAAATGGCATCATCCTATAATAAAAGGAATATATTAGACACCATACTCAGTTTATTTATGTGTTTCTCATTGCAAATAAATTATGTCCAAGCTGCGTTTTAAAACTGTCCTTTCTGCATTGTATATGTGCTCTTCATCCCTAATACTGTGAAGATGCAAGCACAAGCTGATCTAGAAATACACAGACACAGAAACATACAAGAACATGGTGTTGGAAAGGACAAGCTTTAGAGTCATGCAATCACAAGAAATAATGTTGTGTGATCTTTTTCTTATGCTGATCGTGTTCCAGACTAAAACTCAACCTTGCAGAGCAAGCAGCTCTTTTCCCAGATGTGATATGGCAGGACTGGGGATAACAATCTCGCCCAGCAATTTGTCACCATAGGATTATGCTTCCAACTTTACTGAGAGATGAACCACAGAGTGCAGCAGTATCAATTAGCAGAGTACCTCATTTAAGTAAGGCAGGCTGCTCCTGCTCTGGCCTAGAAGCAGCAGCGAGACATGCACAAAACCACACTACCCTTTAAACAATGACTTTTCTCCCTCCTAGTGCATCCTGGAAAGCCGAGCTATCATGACAGGACGGCCAGTGAGACTGAGAAGGGGGCAGAAGATACAGAGATATGGTTAAAAAGCAGATGGTCTACTGACAGGAATGAAAGACTGCTGAAAGCTGCATTCTTCTCAACATTATGACCAACCTACATTATACTGTTAATTTCTCTGTGCCTCCATGTGAGAATTTGGAATCTGTAATCCAGACAATTTGGAGCAGCGCTTTATTGTCAGGGCTGGTCCACATTTGAAATTCCAATTCCATGGAAAAAAAAAATCTGAAGCTTTACTTTGCTTTTGGTTCCAAATTAGAATTTCTAAAATACACTTCAGAGCAACAAGGTACTGGTGGGAAGGACCAACCAGAAGAAAGGGGAACAGATTGAAACTGTTTCAATCCTAAACTAAACATTTTGATAAAATTATATTTCCTTTTGATAATGATTTGGATTCATTTGATTATTGTTGTAATATGACATTATCTAATAGAAGTTCAAACATGTAGACTGTAACTGCATCATTTTAAGAAAATGATAAAATTTAAGCCAGAATTAGGTGGTCTGCTCTATCACTTTACTTCATTAAAATCCCATTATCTACCACAGGATATGGATGAGATCCTATTCCCTGGTGGAGAGTTGAGAGGGAGAGTTTGGAAATAAGGCAAAAGGGAAAGACATCTTTTAAAAAAATAGAGGATAAGAACAACTACAGAATATTCAGAAGCTTAAGGGAAAATGTGGTCTTGCAAAACAATAGCTTAAGAAGCTCATGGCAATTGCTGATGGGAATTCTAAGTAAACATAAAATGTCTGTGTGTGTGTGTGTTTTGGTTAGTACTTCTTCATTTGCTTCTCTTGATTCTGAAACCTTGGGACTGGAGTTAATGGAATAAATAATCAAGTGTTGCTATTCTTGATTGAACCAAGAATTATTTTCCCTGCTACAGAAGCAAACAGTCCAAAGAATACAGAAGAAAAAGTCATGAAGGCTTCTTGTCTTAAATCACACTTTTACCAGACAACCTTGTACATGATACATAAACAAGCCTTTTGGTTTTTAAGTGCACACAATTACAGTGTTAATTCCTTGGAAAATTTTGCCCATAAGGAATATAAAACAATTACCTTTAACACAAAGTTAGTTTGATATTTCATTACTGTTACCAAAACAGAGAAGGAGAAGAATGGCATTTTTATTTTTCTGGCTGATTTCCTAGTTCATCCCATAAAAGGAAAAAATTAAAGAAAAAAGAAAAAGAAGGGAAGAATAAATACAGAAATACAGTTCTTACCCTGAAGAGCGGCAGTCTGGTTTATTTCTTTCAGAACGATCTGCGAGAAAGGAGGCATAATATCAGCACAAAAGTTGGATACTCTTTAGCAATACTAGTACAGGACTCTTGAAAGAACTGTGACACCATATGACTAGAAAACCAAAACCTGATTCTGTTATAAAACTGTTTTTCTGCACTGAACTTCTCTGCCTGAGACGAAGTAAAATTACTGGAAGTTTAACGTTTGTTAAAATTCCTCTACTGAAAACACAGTGTATTTAACGTTTTGTATTAATGCTTTGGAAGCTTACCCTCCCCTTAGCTAAAATGAATAGGACTTTAGTTTAGGGTAAAAATAAGGGAGAGGGAAGAGGAAAAAAGGAAAACCACAGATTACTCAGCGCAAAAAAATCATTCCATGAATCATGGCTGGCAGAGTTCCCTGACAGGATGGGAGAAAAATCAGCAGTTGGTTGCAGCAACATCTGCAAATACACTGAATCCAGTGCAGCCCCATTATTAACTCTTTGACTTCTGGGTGTTCTAGATAAGGAATTTTGCTGTGTTTTCAGAAAGGGTTTTGCTTATCCTGTGAGTATTTCAAGCAGCTTATTTGCACTAAGGAGACTGACTCACAAAAAAAAAAAAAATCTACAACATAGTACAACCAT
>VZTO01024802.1:1052-20304 GCA_013400615.1 Syrrhaptes paradoxus
GTTTTAAGAGATTCATTGGTCTCATTTATTTCTATAAAAAAATAAAGGAAATACCAATTTATTGCATACAACGTACGCACACATTTTAAACATTTCATTTAAATTTAAATATTAATTTAAAAATTAATTTAAACTTTATTTTGAGGAAAACTGGATTCTGCAATGAGTCAGGGACTGTACTTGAAGCACACAATAGTTTGTACTTTTGGATAACTGATGTTAACTTAATGACCCTTAAGAAAGAGGCACATTACAAATAAAGATAAAGCTGACATCTCTCTTAGCTGAAATGTAATGTAGAAAAAATTTAGTGGATCAAATTTACACCCACCAGAGTGGCTGGAAATGGTTACACTAAGCCATCCAAGAAAAATTATGGAAAAACCAACATAACTATAAAGAATTAAAACAGCAGAAATGAAATGGCTTCACAACAGTTACAAAAAGCATGTTTGTTCTTGTAATGGCAATAAGTTGCTGCTATTCCAGCTTCTTAAAACAGAAGAGGTCAATGGAGGTGCCCTCTAATTCAAACATTAAGGGGAAATTTACCATATAGGTGATGAGAAATAATTACGATTTATATTTAAAGACAATAATACTGACTTTCTACCACAATATTTGCACTATCATTATCTGAAAACAAGCATTTAAAAAAGTACTAAGATTTTATATGCTCTAGGTAACACACATACCTTTTTCTTTTTTTGTTCTGGTATCTGATAAACAGGCTTTGGCACTCCCCAGTGCTACCAGCCACCTTTGCCTTTCAGCGGCATTAACTGCTTTCATATAGAAATGCTGTTCCCCTGGGATGATTAGCTCCATTCTTGTGTTGTCTGTTGCATGAACTTATGACAGAGGAGAGAAAAAAGCAATTTGGAAAAAAAATAACCTTGACTCAGTAACAATTGTTTATTAAATTACAATTAAGGTATTTTTAAATGTTTATTACAATCCCATAGTAACACAGTAAGTCACAATGTACCACTGCTAAATAACAAAAAGCCCAAAGCTCCTCAGCCCTCCTCCCCAGCATGCTTTTAAGTACACAAGTAGGAACATGAAGCACCAAACAGTGGCTAGACTCAAGTACAATGGGGTTCCCTTTCTGCATTAACAATATTCTTTGTATGAATCTGTAATAACTGTTGTATTCCAAACCTGATATAAACATGGCAAACTAAATAGTTCTGTTGTAAGGACAAGTATTTACAGAGGACTAGGCTAAAAACTGAAAAAATTTCCCTTCTAGATGAAATCTCGTTTCAGGTCACAAGAGTCCAAGATCCAAGAACCAAGGTGGATGTGGTTTACAGTGTATTATATTCTGTACTATATCTTTAAATGAATACACTGCTGAGTTTCATGTTATCAACCACGGTTCCTCCATACCCACTCCCCACTAGCCATGGATGCAGGAGACTGCACCAAATACAGACTTAAAAGAAAAAGATGATAAGCAAAACAAACAACTGGAATGGCCAAAATATGGGATCTTCCACTTCACATCACTAACTTCATCTACACCACGGAAATGGTAACAAAAAGGAGTTACCAAATGAAAAATACTTGGTGACCCATGTAAAATAAGAAGTCCCACTTTTTAATATGCAAGTACCCACATCACAAGCCCACTCACCTCTGGGTATCTGGAAAGAGGTCAAGAGTTGAAAGCAACACAGAGTTAGACAATGCCTTCCTTAGCCAAGGAGGTTGACCAACAGCTTAGAATACACTAAAGGCTAAACTCACAGTCTGACAAACAGTTCACTTACTAACACTAATACATCCATCATCTATGCACATGGGCAGCTGCTAACAGCAACAAAAGTAAAAATTACTCAGGAAAAAAAGACTAAACTTCTCTGGTTTATAAGAATCTCCCCTTTTGGGTCACTGCTGCTGCTCCTCCGAAAAACTAGCATTTATGAATCAGTCTCTTATCGCTGGTCATAAGTGGAATAAGCAGTAGAACTCAATAACTAGCTTCAAGCATAAGCCACATCCAAACAACTATTTAAAACAAAAAGGAGTATATGGTGGGCTCTAAATCTCAAAACAGAGTTCTAACTGTCAAAAACATTTTTCTTTGTCACCACTTCATAATTCACATTCATTATTATTTGTGAACTATAAAGCAGTCACATTGGACTATAGACAAACAAAAATAGAAGAGGAAAAACTTGTGATGCAAAACATACGTTAGGTGATCTTTTATATTTCCCTGGAAGCTAAAATTTCGTCAAGCAGAAATCTATTAATTCTTACCTTTTATTTCACACACAGCCATCTTTATACTTCCTTTGCTTCCTTTGCAAACATCATCCTGTGAATCATAGTATGACAATATCCCATTGTCTAATATAAACCACCGAGGCTGCCAACCTAGCAAGATCAAAAACATGAAAAGGAAAGTTTAGTCTAATTACTAGATTGCAAATCAAATTCAGCTCTTTGGCTGTTAAAACTTTTATAAAAAATGCAAACATTAGACTATTCATGTAACACACCAGGAAGTAAACAATCTGCACAGTCGGAAGACCAGAGCTGCTCTATAACCAAACTACTATCATACAGATATTTGACTCCCATTCTTTTTGTAAGCAAGATCAGCATGTATTTGAGATTTCACTATATTCCATTCTAGAGCAAAATTAAATTTTAATTTATCCATCAAGGAATCTTATTTTGAAGGTTGGTTCTTTGGAGGTATTTAATTTATCATTCTCATTCAAGTATATTTTTCAGGCAGACCTTCCTCAGATTGTAGGATATTATTTGCAAGACAAAAACAGACTACTGATATCCCAAACTGCTATGCTATGGTCTCCTCTGCCTACTGTATTTCAGTGAAAACTTCCATATTTCACACTTCACTGATGACACACCTTTTTCTCTGAAAGCTGCCCAGCTCTACCACTCAACAACTTAATGTCAGGCATTGTGCAGGGAACTGAGACGTGGCTTATACTCCTAGGTCCTTTTGTGAGGACAGAATACACCAGCTCCTCTACAAACTTTTCACCAGCTTTGCAGTAGCAAAATTATATAATGACCTCTGACTTCACTACATCTACAAAACAGAGCAGTTCATCCATAGATGCAAATATCTGTGAGAACTCTATGCAGCATTACACCACATAGTAAATTATTGTCATGGGTCCTCTTAGATTATAGTGTATTAGCAAAATATTCTTGCAGAGCATAACAATAACACTAGCCCATTATAGTTTGGGTCAGCTTAGGAGTGGATTATCCCTCTATTTTACAACTCGACACCAAACTTTAACTTCCTACTTGGCTTAGGGTTTGGAATGGCAATAACTGCATGGCCAAGAACTAAATGTATCTGGCGATATGATGGTGTGGTCCAAGGTACTTACTAACTGCCATTCCAACCGAGCAAGCTGTAGCCATCCTGCTGCAGTGTATTATAACACAGGAGGCTTAATCAGGTACTAGACTCCTGAAAATCAGCTAAAGGCTTCCTACTACTCATATTAAGTCATTACAAGTTTTAACACTAATTTAAGAAGTGTAAGACCAGGCCCCACTACATCATGTCACAATTCTGTCATAACGAAATAATAACATATAACTACTTTTTAAATTTATTAGGTGTCATGGTAAGCATCTGTGTCTTTCAAAATGCAGAGTGGTAACTAATAAGCAGATCCACACTCAGATATCAAAACAGAATTTTAGAAAGTACAAACATTGAGGGATACCAGCTCCCACAGGAAATATTTCAAATTGTATGTGTACATGACCACTTATACTCAAAGAATATGCAGTCACACAATGACTGTACTGAAGACCCTGTCCTGTAAAATGCAGCTCAGAAATACACTGATGTTTTGGGGTATTTTTTTCCTGATACACTGTGTTGCACAACATTGACTCTGGGCTGCCCTTATCTCCTAAGTGCAGGCAAAGGTAGCAAGTCAATGCCTGTCTCAACAGTCTGATTCTGATAAAAAGGGGCCTCACATGGATGATTGTTCCAGCCTCATATTATGCTGGTATGGGAAAAAAACAGAAAGAAAGGATTTAAAAGATTCCAAATGCCTCACTGGGCAATCAGTGTCCTACGTTGGACAAAACATTTAAAAAACTTGTACTCCACAAATTCTTAGATGCACACATATTATTCGAGGTGAAAAAAAAAAAAAGCAGCTGTATTTCTGGTTTCCTTTCAATGAAGGAAGAAACTGTTTTCCCTAATGCTTCAGCAACAACAACAAGCTCTTCTGCTCCTTGGTTTCTACCATTAATGACAAGTAGTACAGCCTATTTCTGGCTGCAAGAATAGATAGCAGAGTAACAAGAAAGTCGGCAATAACATTTTAAAATTTCACTAATATTAGTTTTTTTTAGATTTGCTGCTCTCCTATATTCCAGGTATTGTAGGGAATTCCTGACGCACTGTAATTATGAAATGCAAAAGCAGATGCTCTCAGTTGGCCAGCACACATGGAAGGAAGGGTTCTGCAGTTTGTTACTTTAGAAGGCTACTGACTTTTAGCAGAAGTTAGCTGCATACTGATATAAGTCTATTTTGTATACAGCATTCACAGTTACTGTTGAATATTCAGTTATTAAATAACATACTTCAAATAGGAAGTTTATATCAAACACCCCAAGGGCTCATTACTTGTGACTTTTTATCTTTGCTACAGTAAGATTTTTGGTCACATAAGTGAAACTGACAATTCCATTCTATTTCAAAAAGAAACTGTTACTCTCTTCTTTCATAATCTAAATTTTTCCTATGTGTGTTTTCTCCACATTTATTGTGAAGAAGTGACAAAAATAACTCATCAAATATCTATTTCATTACAGTACAACTGTTCTCTTTCACCAGAAGGCTAGTATACATGGACACTTATTTGCTCTGAAAAATGCAGGATTATGCTCTGCACACTTTAATTCACAGGAAGCACACACAATCCTTGCAATGTGGCTCACGTTTTATAAACCCTCAGAATTGAGTTTCACACCACTCCACATTCAAAATCTGAATATGCTGAAGCAGAACAGCACACACGAAGTGCCAAAGAACAAGTGGGCAAGGAAGATATTGCCAAAGCCGCCAAACACAAGGCCTGGCTGAGCATGGCATGTGATCCAACACTGGTCTGCTCTGGAGGGACAATTAGTCCTGTGACAGTGTCAGAAGAGAAATCTGTTTCACCTTGACAGGACTGTCCGTCCACTGCTATCTCCAGAGGGAGGTGGTATCTCTATTACAACGGAGGATGGAGCAAACAAAAGCAGAGCTTTGAGGGCAAATGCAGGTATTTGGTGCACTTCTGTCTGCAACACTTTAAAAATACATTTTACAAATATTTCACCCAGAACTAAAGTTTTTTATGTTTTACAGGTTAGGATGCAGGATTCAAAAACTACCATTCAAAAGCAAATTAAGAGAATTCTGACTTTCTAATTTAGGACTAAAGATTTAAAGATGCAATCTTAAATTATTCCTCAACTGTAAGCAAGGATATTCTGCAAGTTTGTATGCTGCAAACCAAAGCTCCTTCTGACAGGCAACAGAGGTGGAGGGTAAACCTCACAGCTGGCATAAGACACTTCAGACGGCGTTTCCCTGCAGCCCGTCCTGTTCAGAGTCCCTGACTGACTCCCCAAGGCGCAGTCCAGCCCTCCAGAGGTAGGTGGCCACCCCCATGCCAGCGGAAGACCACGGGGGCCGGGCACACCGCGGCTGCCAGGCTGGGGGGCCACGCGGGAAGCGCGGAGGGGCCGGGCCCGGCCCAGCGGCCTCCCGCCCCTCCACGCCACACACACGGAAGCGCGCAGGGAGCGCAGGCCACCGCCACCACCGGCCGTCCCGTGGCCCAACCCCGGAGCCAGTTCCCGGCCGTCCGCCGCGCCAGCAGCTTCAGCGCCGCCGCCAACCTCCGCCGCCCTGCAGGCGACGCTCGGCCGCTCCTCAGCGCCTTGGCTCTGAACACAAACGGCGAACCGGTTCTCAGCCAGCCCGTTACAAACAGCTCCCGGCCGGCCGCGGCCCGCCGGGGCCACCCCGACACAGCGCCTCACGGACGAGGCCGAGCCCCCCCACCCTGCCGCAGGCCCCGGCCACCCCAGCCATAACCACCGACCGCCAGGCTCCGGCCACCTACCCGCCAGGTAGTTGGTCCACTTGTACAGGACCCCCTCCATCGCTCAGAGTCCGACGCCGGGCCGCATCCTCCTGCTCCGCCGCGGGGAAAGGGCGGCCGCCGGCGCCGCGGGGCTGGGCGCTCACCTCCCGTCCCCGCCGCTACTGCTCCCTGCGCGCGCGGAGGCGGAGCCGCTCAGCTCAGGCACGGCAGCAGCGGCGGCCCGCGGCGGCCCCGCCGGCGCCACCCGCCCCGTGAGGCGCTCCGCATCTCCCATGCGCGCCCAGCCGCACCCCCTCGACCCTCCCCGCGGGATCTTTCCTGACGTCCCTTTCACTTCCCGAGCGGAGGGGGCCGAACCGAAGAACCGCCCGCCCCGCGGCTGCCTGGGCTGGGCGTGTCCCCGCGTCCGGGGAGGTGCCGCAGCGCAGGCTCAGCCCTTCAGCTTAGCGGGGACAGTGCCACGCCAGCGGACTCCTCGGAGCGACATGGGCCGCGGGCTGACTCTGCTCCTCCTGCCGCTGGCCCTGCTGGCGGCGGAGGCCGAAGGCGACACAGGGCCGGCAGTGGAGGAGGAGGTTAAAATCGAGGTGCTGCACCTCCCCGAGTCCTGCAGCCCGAAGAGCAAGAGGGGGGATCTGCTGAACGCGCACTACGACGGTTTCCTGGCCAGCGACGGATCCAAGTTTTACTGCAGGTGGGTCCCCAGGGCACCCGGGGAGGGTGGAAGGAAAGGTAGGCCCTAGACTCCGGGAGCAGCGGGTCCCGCTTACCCGGCTGAGGGGGCGCGGCGGGCCCGCCCGGGCCCGCCGCGCCCCCTCAGCCGGGTAAGCGGGACCCGCTGCTCCTCCAGGTTTACAGACTGTTTTAGACAGAAACTTGAGTACAGCATGCTCTTCTACATCGTTGGCATCGTGCAGGGCAGCCGCATTACGCTAGTGGTTTGCAGTTTTTATGCCCGTTTTCTGTTGCCGCTTCCCTGCTGGGTGGGTGCTGACTTCCGCTTTGCCCCAGGGTTAGGCTTTTGCGTTTTTACTTTGTCTTCGGTCTGTTTCAGTTTGGTTTAGCTTGCTTTGCACAGAAACTGTTGTGCCAAAGTTTTATTTCTACAGCGCCTTGCTTTTAATGGTGGTGGTGCCTCCTGCGAGTGAGGAAGGACTCACCTGCGCAGAACTATGGAGGGGCATCTTTTCTTTCCTTCAGGGACCTGGGTCATTCCTTACCCAGATTTGGAAAGAGCAGACAGTAGCCTAGTTTATTACAAAATCTTGATCCATCCCCCCTACTTGTATCATATAAGAAAAAATCAGTAGAGGATAACTCTACATTTAACGGTACCATTTTACTTGCATTTTTTTTTGCCTGTTGAAGTGACTGATTTTGGCATATGTAGTGTTGCCTTCTGACTTTTGAGCTACATGTTGCTCAGTTGCCATTCAGTGTAACAGCCATGCTGGGGACACCTCAGATGACTGGAAGCTGGCTCAAGAACCAAATATCTAAACAGAACAGAGCGATAGGTGAGCAGAGAGTGGTGTAGCCAAGATTGCCTGATTTCCCCAACACACACCTGCATGCTCCATCCCATCTTACAGTGAGGTGAACTGTTGAAGACATTTTCACTCTCCAGCAGTGAATTGCTCCTCTTCTTGCAGGCTTCCTGCAGTGGCACCTTGTTTCTGATCAGGAAGATTGGATGTTTTTGTAAAAAAGTTAGGTTTTTTTACTTGTTTTTTTGATTTCAAAAGAAGGTTGCCCCTTGCACATGTCAAAATTTGACCTTAGTTATAAATGTAGTAGAAAAACAGTGTCAATATATCCTTGCACTTTATACATTCTTGTGTTCTAATAATCTAGTGAACGTTTTTACTGACTGCTAAGTTAAGGTTACTTTTATATTAAAAAATAATTTAAATACTAAATTTCCTGTTATCTACTCACAATTCTTTTTACTAGTCGGACGCAAAATGAAGGTCATCCAAAATGGTTCGTTCTGGGTGTTGGACAAGTTATAAAAGGGTTAGATATTGCTATGACGGATATGTGTCCTGGAGAAAAACGGAAAGTGATCATTCCTCCATCATTAGCATATGGCCAGCAAGGATACGGTAAAAAATAAGTTTTAATACTAAACTTTCTTTTTCCTCTGTTTTACTTTTTCAAACATACAGTATTGTAAATCACTCTAAGAATTGGTGCTCCTATTATTTTTGGAGGCACTGAAGGCCATACAGCCTAACCCTACTCATTCCTGTGTGGTTTAAGTAGTCCTCATCATAGACCTGCACCCAGGTCTTGCTGTTTGCATTATAATTCAGTACATGGCATCCGATGTGTTTTCCCAAGTATTGCCATCGTACGAAAAACTGACAGCAAAAGGAAGATCTTCATGTTTCATATCAGCATTTTTTGTCTTCATCAATTATATTCTATCCATATTTAGTTTCTATTATTTGATTCCTGCCTGCTTAGCCTTTTAATGACATTCTGTGTCTTCTGAGCAAAATGCAACGTAATCCAGTGCATGCCACAGAATTAATCTAAATAGATTTAATTTGTTTAAAATACTGCTTAGGTTCTGGATAGTTAATGGATGGTATAATCACATTATGTAATAATTACAACAGTACAATGTGTGAAATCTGATTTCAATTTATGATACTTAAGTGTGCAGTTTACTTTAAAAAAAATGTTCCAGGTAGAGTTCTATTAAGTTTATCTTAATTGTAGATAACTTAAATTCAGATCCGAGTTGGGTGTTGTAGTTTCTGTGAACAGGTAGCTCCTGCTCTATAATAGTTGTTTGGAAGTGATATTATGTCAGAATTCCATGCACCAGTTTTGTCTTTCATACAATTCCATTGTAGCCAGTGAAATTTACTAGCAATCAATTTTTCTCCTTGAGCATAATGTTTAATCAGTAAGTTTCATAACAAGGAAAAACAACAAGGAAAAGTATGTTCTTTAATACTAGTGTTAACTGTTCTAGCTAGCACTTCAAGAAAAGTATTATTTTCCTACAGCATACCTGTCTTGTGTCTCATCGTATTCCTGCATGCTGAGGAAGATGCCTGCCTAATCTTGAATTAGAAAAGATGCATGTGGCTTTTTAAATCTTTACATGTCTTTCCTTTGTTGGTATGTATATTTGTAAACTACTGGCACTGAATTCTTTCTTTCCTAAGTAGTATATAAACCATTATTTATATTCAGATATATTTAAAACTTCTACATATTTAAAGCTTGTAAGGTTAAAATCTTTTGAACTCTGAAACCTGTCATTTTTTACTATGGATATTTTAGATGAGTAGTGTGAGGAATTTTTGTTTACCTTCTCTTTACAAACCAGATTCTTTAGTTTTTCTTCAGTCTATGAAGGATGGGCAAAAGCTAAAAATTCCCTCAAAATTCCAAGGTCACGGTGTCATGCTCACTGGCTTTGTCTATGAATAGAAGCAACTTGCATGTTTACATTTTAATTTTACACTGCATGATTTCTTGATGCTTTTTTGGCACTACTTTTAGACCTCATTAGTTTGTTACTGTCGCTCTTCAGTTCCTGTTTTTTTGCCAGATGCACACTGCCTGTGTTTATAGGCAGTGATGTTTTTACATCAGATATCAGAAAATGCTTTGACACAGGAATAATAAAGTCTACAAAATATTCCAGTAGTTTGAGGGTTTGGGGTTTTTTTTTTGTGAATCAGATTATTTACATTCTGTTCCTTATTTCTAATGAGATGTATATTTTAAACACTATTTTACATCAAGTTCTTTAACCATAGATATAATTCATAGTAAGTTGGTAAAACCTGATATGGCCTGCTTGTTTCTTCAGACAGAAAATGCATACAAGCATTCGTCTGTTACTGTAATCTTCTAAATCAGATTGCAGATATTTAATAAAGGGATACGTCTTAGAGTCAGTCTCTTAATAAGCCCCATCATATGACAGTATGTGAAAGAGTAAGAACTGTAGAAATACTTACTTTTCTTGATAACACAAACCCTTCTCTTAATTTTTAAAAGTACCTGAATTGATATAAGCAATATAATTTTGTTTCAGGGAAGTATATTGTTTGCAAGTTTCTCTCAAAATCATTTATCTAACACAATCTGAAAAATGTTCCTGTCTAGCTCTATAATACTTAAGTTCAACTGAATATTAATAAAAATTTCTAGAATAAATATAAAATATATTTTAATATTGATTTATTTATCTATATTATATTTAATAAAATATATTTAAATATAAGATATATTTAATATAAATACAAAGAAATAATAAAAAAGAATGTTTTACATGTGAATTTATCAAATGTGTGATCTCTGACCATAGTGCCTGATTTCTTAAATGCTTTTTCTCCTTTTATTCATAGCACACGCCAAGATTCCACCCAATGCAACACTGATCTTTGAGATTGAACTTTATGCAGTAAATAAGGGACCTCGTAGTGTTGAAGCATTTAATCAAATAGACAAGGACAGTGACAAGAAACTTTCTGAACTTGAGGTAATATGATTTAAGTAATTTGAAATAAATGATTTATAAAACTATAGGTATAGTTGCACCACCATTACCTTGACAGCCTCTCCTGCAGTTCATCATGTAAAACTTCTGTATGTTTACACAAACTACACTGTGCAATGTTGAAATTTGCTTTGATTAGTACATTAGTGTCTCCAACTTGCTGGGAAACACATTTTAGATGTCTCTGCACTGGAGTCACAATAACTTACGTGTATACCCCAGGTGTCCTTGAAGATAGCTGTTGAGTACTGGTGTAGAAGCCACAACATCTTTCTTTTCTTTTAGATAAGCCAGTATTTGAAAGAAGAGTTTGCAAGAGATGGCAAAAAACGTGATCCCTCGGTCCATGATGAAATCTTAGCTGATATATTTAAGAAGAATGACCATGATGGAGATGGTTTCATATCAGCAAAGGAGTACAATGTCTACCAGCATGATGAACTCTAAGTACTTTAAAAATCTTTGGCTGTTTTCTGGACACTGAATTTTAAATAATAATACTTTGTCACAGAATTTTTTTGTATTTTTTTTATAGCTCTTAAGGTGACTGTAAAAATCTTTTTAACATTCAACTAATAAAATGTGTGAGATATTTCAAAAAAAAAAAAAACATGACATGGCAATGTGCACTTGCAGCCCAGAAAGCTAACTGTATCCTGGGCCACATCAAAAGAAGCATGACCAGCAGGTCGAAGGAGGTGATTCTCGCCCTCTACGCTAGTCTTGTGAGACCCCACCTGGAGTACTGCATCCAGCTCTGGAGCCCTCAGCACAGGAAAGATATGGAGTTGTTTCAGTGAGTCCAGAGGAGGGCCAAAAAATGATCAGAGGGCTGGAGCACCTCCCCTATGAGGACAGGCTGAAAGAGTTGGGGTTGTTCAGCCTGGAGAAGAGAAGGCTCTGGGGAGACCTTATAGCAGCCTTCCAGTACCTGAAGGGGGCTACAGGAGAGATGGGAAGGCACTCTGCATCAGGGAATGTAGTGTAGGATGAGGGGTAACATAGAATCATTAAGGTTGGAGAAGACCTCAAAGACCATCAACTCCAACTGTCAACCCAACATGAAAGAGGGCAGATTTAGATTAGATATTAGGAATAAATTTTTTACACTGAGGGTGGTGAGGCACTGGAACAGGTTGCCCAGAGAAGCTGTGGATGCCCCTGGATAAGGTTGAAGGTGATGGGAGATTATAAAAAAAGTAATTATTTGGGCATCATTCTGTTTTCCCTGACTTTGGAAAAATGCAAAGAAGTAGCAATAGTTAATAGGCAGTACTTCAGGCTTGCTAACTGTTCTGCTTACGCAGATGTCATCATAATACTTCTATAACATACTTTTTGTGTGTGTGAAAACCAACAGCTATATTTATTTCAACATGCAATAATCAGATGTACACAGTGAAAGTAGCAGCACAAGTAAAAACACTTCCATACCTGGATTATCCTTAAAATAATTCTAAAAGAAAAACATTTGTTGTTTTCCCTGGTTAAGATGGCATGGGGAGAGCTTCAGCAGTACGCTGGCCAACAGCGCTCCCCAGCTCGGTACTGGACGCAACTCTGCATCGCCCTCTCGTGTTTATATTCTCGGCAGCACAGACTTAATTTTCTGTAGTTGAGATCCAGCCGGTAAAAACCTTAACTCCTTAAGTCTTGCTGGAAGGACGTACTTCTGTTATTTTTGTAAGCTTACAAAACATTTTCTGCTAAGCAAAGTTTTCTGCACACATAAAAGGAAGTCGAGAGTAACTGTGACCTAAAATCCAAAGGCAGAAGGTGGACTGGCTGGTACTTTTTAGTAATCTAAACAAGCTGTTGACATATGGTAATGGCATCCTAATATGAAATGCCAATCCCTAGTTTTAGTTGTTCCCTTTGGTAAATGAAACATTAGACTGAGCTAACTTTTAGAATGTTTTTTAATCTGATACTTCTATTAAACATTCATGAGAACACTAAATTATTAACAAATATTCTCATTTTACCATCATATGCCAGTGTAGACAAAGGCAACATTTTTGTGTTTATCAAGTTTGTGTAAACAACTTAAAGCAAGTTCTAGCATATATTTTGACATGAAAATTCAGTTTAAAAATACATTTTTCATTATCATGATAATGAAAGGAGAAAGTTCTAGAAAGAAGAAAAGCAATGTTAGGGAATGTATGAGGGCACTTTCAAGTAAAAGGTCATTGACTGCAAAGCAAATACTTTTAAGATAATAGTGTTATAAAATGTTTTGCACTTTCATTATTTTGCATTTCAACAATTTCAGTCATATTTACTAATTCTGAAAAGTTTGTGGCACAGTTATGCCCATGTCTGCGACAACAGGCACTTACCTAGCTTGGTTATTTTACTCTCTTATGCCAGAGGTCAAAACAGGGCACAGCATGCAATCGTACGTACTTTTGTCCATTAAAAGAGCACTCTAAGCATCCGTAGACTGTCTCCCTTTTAGAACTTCCCATGCCACAAAGGACGCAGGGACCTTTGGGGATGTTGTTATTAAGTAAATTAATTCGGATATGAGACCCTTCTCTGAGATAGCTTGTGGAGAGATCAGTCATGCTCGCAGCTTTTTCATAATAATCTCTAAAAAGGTCCTCCAAGTAAGCATCAGAGTTAGCAATGGTATCCACTACTGTTTTATCTGAAAAAGAACGCACAAAAAAAAAAGGCAATGATTTGTCATTACATTAAGAACTATTTACAAAACAACCTGTCAATCAAATTATGGAAAGAACTGATTCATTAAACCATTCTAAACATGCCGTATTATAGATTACTTCCCATCAAAAGCCCTGTGTGATGAAAATTTTTCTTTAATTTCACAAAAGGCACTGATAAAATCCAGACTTTTTTATGTGACCTATATAATTAGAGTATTTTCAAAAATACACCTAAAAGGCAAGAGGCAAGCTTTTGAAAAATTGGTCCCAATCAAATCACATCTGCGTACTTTCTGGTTTAACCATTTTCATATTTGCATTTCTGTTTTTATTTTCTAAAAATTTTAAATTCACTTTTTTTCCTAGTATTTAGAATAAACACCACCAATACTTAAACAGTTTAGAAAATTTGGAGGACTCCGTGTTGACTTCCTAGCAGATTTCACCCCACGCAGAAACCGCTTTTGGAACTACCTACCTTTTTCCTCTCTCTTCAGGGACTGGTTAGTTTAGACTGGATGACAAACTTTTAGGCAGCTACAGCTACTGAGATGTATCATACCCACTGAAGATTTATTCCCTTAGTGTGGACTGGAACAGCACTGAAGGCTTGGTCCATAAAAGCCCTTTGATGAAGAATGGGATACAATGGAGCAGGGACACCTATACAGAGCAGCCTTTAGAAGGAAGTGTTTACTGCTCAACATCCATCTTCACACTCAGATTTGCAGATTTCCAAAATACTTAGACCAGGGAATGTTTAAAAGTATAGGATCTTGTTCTGAAGAAAATAATAGCTACATACATTGATACTCAGTTTTGGTGGATGTTGTGTTCATATCAGAATGAGAAAAGAGAACAATGATGGCATCTTGCCCATGTCCCTGCCATGTGAACATATAGCCTACAGAGTACATTCAAATATTGAAATTAATATTGTTTGATATTTATACTTAAACAATTTGCCCTGAAATATTGTTAATAGGTTATAACGTGTATTTCATAACACTAACTGTAAATGGCAAGAATATGAAATAGGCTTAATGTTAACTGAAGTGAGTTGTATAATTACTCCATACCCATTTGTCAGCCATAAACTTTTAAGATCTTTAGCGTTTTAATGAACAGCAATACCATAAATTTGTTCTTTGTGAAAGAGTCAGATTCTCAAATATAAATTTTAATAACTTTACAACCATTTCAATAGACAAGAAATTATAAGAGGTACATTTTCTATTGAAATTTTCTTCTTTAAATGTTCATCTTGCACAAAAATTAGAGAAACAAAAATACAATCTTCATGCATTAACTAAGACATTTGGATATAAATATCAAAATTCATACTTCGATGAAACAGATTAGTCTTTAACCTCCTTAATTTGGTCAGTGAAGATGATCCAGATTTCTCTCTTTCAAATCCTCCTTTTGAAATTGGAGTCACACAGAGTTCTGTAAAAATTAAAAATAAAGTTTTGAAAGAGTGAAATAGAAAAGCAATAATTGCACAACTGAGTTTAATATGCTTTCTAATCTATAAAGCTAGCAGTGATTAAATTCATCTTTGCTAATGTTTTTAATGGCTAGTGCCACTTTTTAATACAAGTTTGCACACAGTAATAGCCCATAGAATCAAGTGACGCAAATTCAACAGGAATTTTAAAATGTTGGTGGCTTTCAACATACATCATCAGTTTGTTTTGGTTTTTACACAATTTATGGCCATGTTAAGAGACTAACACAGTCAATATCATATAAATGGCAGTCCCACTTCTGAAGGGGAAACATTTCTGTGATCTCATTTGAAATGAAAAAATGAAAGCAAGGCTGTGAGTTTCTGTAGTCATCTCTTCCAACACCGAATTGACTACTAAAACTTTAAAAAAAAAATCAGTATCACCTAAGTTTCTGTCCATAACTTGAAATAAAACCTTTAAAGTGAAATATAAGTATAATCAATTACAAGGAACTGAAAAAACATGTTTTAAACTTTCTCAGTTGAGAATTCTCTTTAATTTGTCAAATACAAATATCAGCTTCATTGATTATTTCACTGATAATGACTTTAGCAAAAACATTGTGCATGTCCCTTTCATTGCATAAAGGTAAAATAAAATTAAAACACTTCCAAAATTGAAATTAATGTTGAGCATTATGGAAGTGAATATAAAGAACTACCATTATGTCTTTAATTCAGTAATTATGCCTGGTCTGGAGTATATTTAAAGTTTTACAGAAGGGTAAAGGTATCTCTCAGTTCAGTAAAAAGGTGCTTTACAATGCAGAGTTCCAGTCATGGAAGGTTTGTACTGTGTATGCCAAAAGGCACAGAGCTATTTGCAGCCTCTAAAACATAGTGCTGTACAGCTCTGCAGAGACAAGAGATTACTTCCCTAACTAGGTCTTTTATCTTGCTACTTACAGATAGCCACAATGATATAGAGCATCAAGCAATTCCTTAACCAGTTGAGTGACTCACATAGTCATTTAAGTACATGTGAATCTAGCGGTTAAAACTTTAACATTACTCTAGTTGGTGGGGAGTTTTGCATTTGACATAAACAAGCACTAGATCAAATCCTAAGATTAACTTTCTAGTTTATTACAAACACTATTGGTAACATTGATAATGTTACAGGCTACACTTCAGTTAGTGCAAATAATGTAAATACATAAGTGCTGCTTTCCCCAAAAGGAGAAAAAACTTACAGAAGATATGACATTTATTTTTGTTATTTTTCAGTAATTGTGATTATTTCTTCCTAAATATCTTCAGATGTCCATATCTGGTAGTGATGTATCAGACTGAAACTAAAGCCCCAACAGAAAAAACGTTAGCTTAGTTTAGAAGTTCTGGACACTTTCTTTTCTACTTGGGTCTTTTTACTTGCCTGTTTTATGCAAAACTGATCAGATGGTCTCATAAACCGGTTCCTTACAGGCTAGAAAGATAAGGAAGTGATCTTTTGTTCCATGTAACTCTGGGATTTAGAAAAAAATTACAAAATAATACTTAACTTTTAAAAAATGTTTCCATGACAGAGTATTTTCTAGTACCTGCCTTGTTTATCTTTTCAAGAATTGTTTCTCTTGGAAAGTCGGACTACTTACGTGTGTAAAATTAAGGCATACCATTGACGGGCTCGAGGCTTATGTATGTCAAGAGCAAGAAAACTGTTTTAAAAACTCAGACTATTATAAGTAATAGCAGTAATGTCAATAATGCACATCACTTACCAAAATTACCATCTAAATGAATATAAAGTTCAAACACACTAAAAGCAATAGTTGTATGCGCAGGAAAAACAATGGCTTTGTCTCGCCCTTTATAATTCTGGTCTTCAACAATGTGAAACTATAATTTAGAAAAGCATTAAAAGAAAACTAGTTACAAATTGAAATGAAAAAATAAACAAAATAATTTCTTAGCTGTATATAGTGAGAATTATAATGCCAGGAGGAAACTTTGAAATTGAAGATCAAATTTCACAAGTAAATAATTTGATATTAACAACTTTGCATTTTAATAAAGTTTGATACAGAGACAGTAACTTAACTTGCATCACTCATTGAAAATCATGTGAATGATATATAAATACTGGTAATGGGCAAACCTCAGAAGATTTGTAGGTTCAATTATTCAAACACACTGAAGAGAGGGAGAGGGAGGAAGAACATAAGATAGACTAAAATGCTGATCCTTGAAATAACAATCTGAAGTTTCAATGTGTTCTAGAAGATGAACATAATGATGAAAGATAGGTTATACATTTACTGGAGATTCAAACTGAGAAGAAGTAAGTTCCACATTTTTGCTGAGGCTTCACCTAAAGCAATGGCTCCTTGTCTAGCCTTCCTTTCATGCATTTACCATCCCCCAGTCACATAAGTAATACTAGCAAAAGACCAACTTTTAATTCACTTTACATCAGTCCAATAATATTGATTTACTTCAGATTTTTTCTGAGTTTACGTCGGTAAAATGCAATTAAGTCCAACTATGAAATTCATTAAAATGAGCTTTTTATGTTTGTTCATTTAAGTTAAAGAACTTCGTCAAACATATTTACCCTCATCGTCTCTCCACGCATTCCAGTATGGACGGTTAAGGAGCACTGCCTTGTAGTTCTAATACTTTCCATGACTACGCACAAAATTTCCATCCTACTTTGTCTTGATTGATGGACTAGACAGTGATCAAAGTTTATTTTTCTAAAATGAAGAGGGAGGCAGGAAGGAAATTCAGAGATTATTAGCAATTTGCAAAGCAGCTAATAGAATTAGTGACTTTACATCAGTAAATAAATCACCGTAACTTCTGTCTCATAATGGCAGAACGACTGACTCAGGAGATCTCTGGAAACTTAACATTGATTTTCAGTGTTTGGGAACAGAAGCACTAAAATACTCAAAGCCAGTAATGTGCAAATGTTAGAGAGGATATGTGGAACACCCTGGAAAATTCTAAGTCTCCATCTGACACTGCTCTTGGTGACAGTAAGGAACTGTCAACACACCCTAATTAAGAACAAATTTTTTTAAAGTGATACAGTTAATGTCAGTCAGTAAGAATTTATGGAAAATAGATAGTAAAAGCAATAGCTGTAATGCCCTACATTACTCATATAGAAGCCTTTGGGCTTCTATAAAGCTTATGATGATGTAACGTTTTGGTTAGAAGCCTAAATGATGCTGACATACAGTCAATGGACTAAAAACTAGTTAACTAATTAAAAACTAAATGTCAACTATAACTGAAAAAAATCTATATCATTTATAAACATGGAATGATCATAAAACAAGTGTGTTTGTAGAATTTCTACAGGCATTGGGTCTTAGTCCTAAAATATTTAATATTTTTATCAAGAAACTAGGACCTCTTCCCCTACCCCACCCCACCTCCAATTATTAATGACAACGTTGGGAGGTTACAAATAAACAGGGAAAAGGTAGGTACAGAACAAGACAAATTATGGCTACAAAATAAGATGCATTACTTGGTAAATAGCTACAAGGAAACAATATATATTTGAAAATACCAAATATCACATCATGCATAGTAAATAATTTACTAGGATCCAACACGGGAATTCACTGGGATGTCATTGTGGCCAAGGCATCATCATTGAAATACAAACCAGAGAGTTGCACCTAGAATTAGTCACATTGTATTTCTACGTGTTTGGCATTTGTGCCAGCGCTACAGGAACACCAAGTTCAGTTTCAGTGTCCACAGCTCAAAGAGGATGTTGGAAAAATGGAGACTGCNCCTGAAAAATGCACTGTATTTTAAACAAGAATTAATTCAGAAAAATTCCGCAGTCTGTGTTATAATCCCAGTGATCTAACTTGAGACTACCAGAAAATATCAGATGGTGACTGCTACTGATTTGCTAAAAATAATCAAAATCCAGCCATTTCAGAGGTTCAGCCTAGCTGTATTAAATATAATAGAATTATGGAACTAGAAAACAAAATATATAATATAACCTTGTAGTAAGTTCTTTAACTAATGTTGGTACTTCAACCTCATGTTTGGTCACTATGCCAAATGAAGCTTTAAAGGCAACAGAATCTGATCCAGCAACATCAAAACCGACATCATTCATTATCTGATTTCCTCTTCTACCATTAAGTGAAACATCCGATTTGTCTTCATAGTTCAGCAGCTGGTAAGACGAGACACCTGAGTAAAAGAAGATAACCATTGTGTGATGAAGTCTGAACATACTATTTTTACATAGTGTTATGTATTTGAAACAGGACATTTTAATTATTTAATTTTTTAATAGAGTAAATAGGAAGAGAATAAATGGTACCATTCCTACTCCGCTTAACCATCTCAATGTGAAATTCAGAGCTACATTGTGCATATATTTATTGGTGTTACTACTGATGACGAATGGAAAAAGAGCACATATGGC
>VZTO01024807.1:0-22960 GCA_013400615.1 Syrrhaptes paradoxus
TTTTTAGACAATTCCCTGAGTTGGACGCATTTTCTGGGGTGACATAACTCAAATGAAGCTCAGAAAGGCAGGAGGCCTCCTGAAGATACCAGGTGTGAAGGGATCAGTGAAGTGGGAGGATGGGTTTATCTTCCTTATCTTTATCTTCCTTATCTCTGCTATATATATGTTAAGAGGTATTATGAATGAAATACAAAATTAGAAAATAAGTACTATTGGAATATATTCTTCTTGGAAATATGAGAACAGGATATCAGGAATCCCTAAAACTTCAACTATTTGCTGTGTGACCAGATCCTGGTATTCAGAGGAGTTCCTATGACTTCAATGGCGCTTACCCTGAGTCACACAGGCACAAACCCTGCAGGGAAATGTGGGCATGAAAAACTGTTTGGAGAGCAGGAGAGAGATCATACTGACCACTATTACAGAGTTATGAGTGAGATATGAGCTGTTTCTGTGTGCCTGGGACCTGTCCCCCAGTGTTAGGTATGCCTGGAGCACTCAGACACTGTGATGACAGGTGTCATGAGGAACCCAAAATAATAAGCAATTCCAGTTTGTCTAACCTTATACAGTTCAAAAACATGTTCAGCACAAAGGTTTTCAAGAGCCTACATCAGAGTAAAAAGGCTAACTGCTTTTGAATACACAAACTGCAACCTCCTACATTATTAACAGCTCAGATAGTTTTATCAGATCTACATAAATTGTAGCCAATTAAGCTGACAGTATGATCTGAAATATCACATCTCTGATGTGATAATCAAATGAATTTTCTTCTAAATTTAATGCCTCATCATTTTGTTTTATAGTTTTTTATTAATTTCTTTTGATAAAAGACTACCTAATTATGTTTTCACAGCCTTGTGCTCAAGAACCACATAAATTACTGCGTCACTGTATTTTGTCATCTCTTGCAGAGATGGCTGGATGCTGCCTGAGCCTTGTCATCCCTGTCTGGGAGCAGGCCATCTACAAGTGACATGAGTCCTGCTCTGTGTTTAGGATTACGCCTTCTTCAGCCACCAGATTGTGTGCCTTGTTTTAAAAAAATGTAGCTCTTTTTAGTGCCCAAGGCTACCTCTATTCCACAATTCTTTGCAAATTCCTTCTGGGAATAAATAACGTCGTATAATGGTAGAGCTCACCATATATAGATAGAACATTGTATATAGGTAGATCTCACCATCACAGTGATCCCAACATCTGTTGCCCAACGGGCAACATTGCTGAGGAAATATTATGCTGCAGATGTTATTGGGTTTTGCTCTCCCTACCTGCTGCCATTTCAACCTCCTAATTCCCCTTTGACTTGCAGCAGCAATCTCAAATACACTATTTCCATGCACTAAGAGAACAAAGTAAACAGCATAAACAAGTATTTCCTGGGGGAATATGTCTTCGTTTTACTCTCAGTGTTGGCCAGACTTTATTTTTCACATTTGATTTGCTGCGGGTTGCAGCTAGTTGAGAGGAAACTCAGCTGAACTAACCCGTACTTGAACCTGGGAGAAAGTATAAAGTTTGATTTTCTCTCCCTCCATTTAGTGATTATATTAGTCCAGCTGTATTTGTTTCTGACTGGAAATGGCTGAGCTCCATGTACAGACATGGATTCAATAAAAGCAGAATCAACCCTTCAGACTTGGTGCTCAGAACTTACTACCCCACTTTGGTAAAGTTCCCATAACACTGCTTTTAATTTAATAATTCAGTTATTCAACTGATTAAAAAAAAAATCGAGTCCTTCAGCTTTTAGCTCTCCTCTGTCTTTGTTCCTGTTTGTTGCCTTGGAGCAAACCTTGTCTTAAAATTGCTGTTACTCCTGCATGGCCTTACAGAGCCTTTCACGGCACAGAAATGCAATCTCGGAGCAAACAATAGCTGCGGCCATGGATGCACTTAGGGAAGAAGAGAGCAATGGCCATACTTGCCCTGCTTCCTAGCAAATGAACCACGGGAGGAGCAGGCAAACCAGCCCGTGCCCGCTGCTGTGTTAGTGCAGTTTAACAGCGGTGACAGCAGCAATACTGGTGTGCACACGGAGAGAGCAGGACTGGCAAAATAGCTTTTTACTGAGGAAACATCAAAGAACAAAAAACTTCCCTCAAAGCCAAACTGCTCAATGACAATAACTAGATGGTGTTATTTCAAGGCTTTGAAAGATGCTGCCTTTATATATAAGATAAAACCAACATAAAATGTGTACTGAAATGAAAGAAAACACAAATCTGAAGACTTGAAACCAAATTTTTGAGATGAAATAGGGAGAATACAAGGAAAAGTAAACCTCCAGTTGTTTCTGTCTCTGCAAATCATGCTCTTCTTGAGTGCTGTACCCTTCCCAAAGGTTGTCAAAGACCAGGGCAGAGCATGTCCTCTGCTGTACACAGCATTTAGTTAAGGATCTCAGATCTTTTACTTTTGAATTTCTCAATTTCCTTGGGTTTATGGTTTTATACAAAAATAGTTGAATTGATCTGTCTCTTCAGGGCCTGAATGTAAGCTTTTATTTTGGAAAAAAAAGCATTATCTTCCTCCCTTTGAGTTTTTAAGACAAGAAGAGCTCTCTCTTTGAAGATAAGACACATATTTTCAGTTTTTTAGTCCATTTTGCTCAAAGTTAAGTGAATTCAAATCAGCATGCCTCACATGTATCCTTTTTTATTTTAGTTTAAGCCCTTCATTCAAAAAGTACCAAATTAGGCGATGATGTAGTATTGCAGTCCTTTACACTCTTCATATGCTTTTCTTATTCTGAAGTTTGGCATGTCTTGGAATAGGTTTGCTATCAGACATTTGAACAATTACTTCTAGTGCAAATCAGTTCTGCTTTTTTAAAGAGGAGATAAATGTTATCTGTCAAGTTACCGCAGGTTAACACATTACTAGACAACATCTTAGTCACTGCTGAGCATCTGCGTGTGTCAAAGCCTTCAACAAGCCAGTAGAAGCCTCAGTTCACGTTCTGCTTTGCATGTATAGAGAATAAGAGGTTCCACCTGGACAAACAGCCCATCTCAAAGTACAAGAAGTAGCTTGCTGCATCACAGGGCAACTTGGTCACATGTCCAAGTGTGAAGTTATTTGCAGTTTTGTTAAAATTAAAGAAATCTGTTCCCCTAAGGCAGGATGAGAAGTAGAGCAATTAGCTCCAACTCCTTAAAAGCCTTACTTTAATAGACACCATGGAGGTGACTGGAGACTGGCTCCCAGATAAGCCTGTTCTGACCCAAGGCTAAAGGCCTCATTTTTGTGCAGAAGGTTGACCATCCTTCAGCAAAAGAAAGTCCTTGGGACCCCACCTGCAGTGAGAGTTTTGGCATCTAACCATTTCCATCAAGGCAAGCCTCTGGTATGAAAATCATGTGCAATCGCATCAGGGTGCCTTGAGCCAACGGTGCGTTCCTTGACGTCCCTCACCAGTGTCTGGAATTTTATGAACAGCACAGGAATCAGATACATTTTAGGCAGAATGATGCAGGCAGTTGTTTCTGGTGGCTGTGGAGGATGGCAGAACAGTGCATTTCACTGCTGTGTTGCCTCAGAGAGGCACTGCAAGCTCTGTGTCTCCCAAAGTCTCTCTTTATCATGGAAGTGATCTTCTTGCATGATCTACCAGTGGATACAACTGCCTGGACTCTACCTTCTGTTAAACACCTACTGCCTGGCTGACTTCATTTAAGAGGGAAGCTGAAGTGGCCCAGACCCTGGGGGCAGGTGGACAGAGTGGAGAATAGATGTCCCCGAGCCTGTGGCACCGCCTTGATCACTGGGTCCCAAGGGCTGGATGAAGGCCAGCATTTTCTTCCCCTGCCAGGGTGGACTAGCATAGCTTAGGGACAACTCCTGGTCCTTCCCAAGAGGAAACTGTCCATAAGGAGACACACAAGGTTACAGAGAGAAGAAAGGGGAGACCCATAGTCCCCAGTGTCTCCAATCCCACAGGCCCATTCAGAAATCTTCTGCCCTGCATAAACCTGCTCTTCTGCCATCTCAAGAAGATGACACTGCATAGGCGGTTAAGAAACCTTGAGCCACTTCTGCAAGCAGCATCATGAAGCTTGAGTGGAGAGCTGTTTAGATTCAGCTAATATAAAAAAAATGAAAACAATCAGATTGCCTTCTCTGGGGCTTCAGCAAAATCCTGGAGCCATTTCCCCTCACACCGGATTTATAGTGTGAAGTGTCTCCTCCAGATTTGCACCTGAGTACTTTTTTAAAAAACAAGAAGAACAATTTGAAAACATGCAAGAGAAGAAACGTGCTGGTGGGCCCTCCCTTCCGCCTAGGCTCAGCGATTATCACACATACCCAGCCAGGATGCATGAATAAAACAGGTCAATTCCTTCTTCTCCTCGAAAGGATTAAAACCCACATTTCTTGCCTCCCGGGAGACTACAGACTACCTTGGCAGGGGGGACCTTTTCTAGACGTTGAGCTAAAGCTAGGCTGCTGTGCAGAAATGAATTAAAATTAATCAGTAGACAAGTGAGCCTGAGGGCAGTTTAGCAATGTGGAGCTTAGCCTGTGGATTGCTGTGTACCTTGTCTAAAGGCTAATTTGTGTAGCAACACTTTCCTCAAGCTGTGCTTTAAAAGAAACCAGGGTAGCTGCTGCTGTGTTCCTGTACAAAGCCTGATGCAATTAGGTAGGTGCTCAGGAGGAAGGTCTCTGTGGAAAACCCTCAAAGTTTCTGGGTGCTGCTCAGGGTTACGTGTCTCTCAGGTACTCAGCTGAGCAGGTTATCAAAACTCAGGTGTTTGTAGATGGGCACAAGCACAGTTCAAGGCGATGGTGTAGTTGGACCACGGTTTTGGGGATCACAGTTTTGGAGTTAAGCACTTAGTCCTGGCCCTTAGGCATCTGAATCGCTGAGACTCTGTTCCTCAGCACTAAGGAGCACAATCCCATTGCCACTCAGTGGGAACTATGCTCCTAAATCGCTTAAATGCTTCTCAAAATCCCACTCCAAATTTGAATATGCAAATTTTTCATTGTTAAGAGTGAATTGGCCTGTGTGTCATTCTGCAGTCAGATCCAGGACTTGCACTGATACAGCTGTGCGAGTGCTCCAACAAGAACTGCTCCATGTACCTCCTAAGAGGACCCTTTCTTCAGAGCTGAGCAAAAGAAATGATTTCCACAGAAACTGTAGGTCATCACAGAATCACAGAATGTTAGGGATTGGAAGGGACCTCGAAAGATCATCTAGTCCAATCCCCCTGCCGGAGCAGGAACACCTAGATCAGATCGCACAGGAACGCATCCAGGCGGGCTTTGAATGTCTCCAGAGAAGGAGACTCCACAACCTCTCTGGGCAGCCTGTTCCAGTGCTCTGTCACCCTCACTGGAAAGAAGTTTTTTCTCATGTTCAAGTGGAATCTCCTATGTTCCAGCTTGAACCCATTGCCCCTTGTCCTATCACTGGATGTCACAGAGAAGAGCCTGGCTCCATCCTCCTGACACTCACTCATGTTGGTCATGTTGGTGCAAATTCAAAACCAAAAAATAGTTGGTCTTGGATGTATGTTTTTTATCAGCAGGTGATTCCTCTCACCTTTTCCTTCTGTTTCTCTGTGGAAAACATACTTGTTTTTTTCTTTTCAGTTTGTTTAGTCAAAAAACAATTTTGTATTGTGAAACAGGGTGTCATGGGAAAGTTTCTTTCTCCCATACATCTTCCACTCAATCCTAATAACTCATTTCTAAATGCTTGCCTGCCACACATTGAAAATCAAGTATTAACAGTACGGTCTTGTACAGACAACATGCTGTAACACCCTCATTTATGTTTTCAAGAAATTTATTTATTCCATGGGGAAAAAAATGGGCTTACATTTGAAGCTCTAATAAATGACAAAACCCTGTAAACACAACATATATATACTGGTTACTGATGTGAAAGAGCTTCATGTGTACTGTAGCTCTATGTATGAAATATTAAACAACTCAACAATAAGCTTGCCAAAGGAGAGACTATTGCCATGCTACCTGCAGTAGAAGAACCATGATAATGCGAGGAATGAAGCATATCCTGCATGGACCAGATGTCAAAATACTCAGTTTTCTAACACAGTCAGTTACACGTCAAGTTAAATTAGCAGCCTGAGTATGATGTCTTGCCTTCATGCTTATCCATCTCTGAAGAGATCCTCTGGGTTATGTACAAGACAGCTGTCAAATTTCCTGAGCTGATTAAGACCTCTCGCTTTTCTATGGCAAGGAGGCCATGAAATCCAGGACAAGAGCATTAAACATTCAGAAATGGCTGCAGAGAATGCAGATTAGGGAAAGACTATGCTGGGTTTTGACAGTTAGCAATCACTTTCTTACCACCCTTCCTTTCCCTCCCATTTGCTGTATTTTTAAAATGTATTTTCTTCATATGAAATGCTAAGCATTTCAGAAAAAGTTGTTGCAAAGCGCACAGAGACCTATCAGTCTCAATTTGAATATTTTGAAAATAAAACCATAGCCAACTTCCATCTTGTCTGTAACTATGTTTGCAGGGATGTGACCATTGTCTCAGGCCCTCTCTTTTCATTGCACATGCCAGGGTTATATTGAAAGAAAACAAGAGGATGAATAGTACCATGACTAATCACGGTTTAATCGTGCTATGACATTATCTGTAGGCATATCAGATGTACACTATATTTGTGGAGAACAACACTCACTCATGCATTACGAATTCTGTTGAGAAGAAGCGATTTGACCAGGAGAAAGAAGCATTTTTAGAAACCATAACTAGCACAGAGAGTCAAATGTGGGCTATTTGCAGTAAAGCCTGGGTAAGGTGGCAACAGAGGCAGAACTCATTATGAATAAATTGAATATCACTGCCCAAATAGAGACAGCTGAGATTTCTGTTTTCTCGCGTGGAGAGAAGCCCCTTCTCAGGGTCTCCAAGATCCAGTATCTTGCTGCTAATGCATTAATAGCAAAAAAAAAAAAAAAAAAAATCAATCTGCCCCAGCTTAAAGCTTGGTATTGCTTCAAGACTGGCAGCACGTGGCTCACCCCAACCCCATCACTCCCGCATTCCCTCATCCTTGTTGCCACAACACAGCTGTACTGAGCTGGCAAGCCACCCAGCTCCACACCGTCCCCCCATCTTCTGCCCCCGGGCCTTAGCCAGGACCACTCAACACAACTTCAGCTGGCCGGGATCTCTGGGCACATCTTCTCTTTCACTGGAAGAGCAGCACGGAGCAGTTGGCAGTTCACCTTGTAGAGTTCCCAGCTGGCTGAGTGCCAGTGAAATCCCTGAAAAAAACCTGAAAGAGCTGAAATTAGGCCAGAGCTACACCCCTTTGCCGAGACTTCCAAACCCACCGAGGTGCTGGCAAAGCCCTCGCTGGGGTTTAGCTCCAGGTGGCTTCGAACTGAGGCGGGACCCTTGTCTCTGTCACTCGGGCTGCAGGTTCGGTTCGAAAGCGGCGGGGGCAGCAGGCGGCAGCGCAGGAGCGTTCGCAGCCCGGGTCCCTCTCCCGGATACCGGGGCGGCGGGTCCGGGGGGCGGCGGGGGAGCGGCACCAGCCCCGGGCACGGCGGCGGGGGGTTGGGGGAGGGAGAAGGCACCTTTCCGGGAAAGGATTTCTTGGGTTTTAAGTGCCATGGAGCTTTTTGTCTTTACTGGCAACGGCATCGGAGCATCGTGTCCCTCTATATGAAAAGGATTGGTGTGACAGTGCTGGGTTTTTTCCCTTTCTGTGGAATAGCAGAAGCGGGTAGTCTGTGCTGCTGCCCTTCGGAGTTTCCCTGGCTACCCCAGAAATAGGCTTTTTTCCTTCCCCCACCCTTTTCTCAATAGTAACATAAAGGAACAGTGTGTCCCGTGGCTCCTTCAGTCGTGTGAAGTGCTAAAATTTGAGCAAAAGACTTTAAGACGAGTAATTTCTGTTGGTGTGCTCAGTGAGTTTGTCATTAATAAAGGCTATTTTTTTTCCCCAAAGCATTAGTTTTCAAATGAAATTGTGGTTTCACTAACTCTACTTATATCATGATTCTAGTACAGAACATCACTCGCAGTTAACGATGAATCTGTTTTCTTTACACTGTGGGTTGTTGGTGGGGTTTTGGGGTGGCTTGGTTGGGGTTGTTTTGTGGGGGTTTTTTTGGTGGAAAAGAAGGGGAAATAATTGTTACAGTGAGACAAATCACAGTCAAAACATATCTGTAAATGCTGCATCGTGACAGTAACTCTTAAGGGAAACTAGAGGGCAGCCTTCTAAAATACTTCAAGCTCTGTAAAGTTGCAGTAGGTACCTCATCGGCTTCCCCAAAAAACGTTAAGTGCCTAACTCCTGGGGGGTTTGTGTGTTTAACCAGCTAACTGCTTTCAAAATACTGTCCTGAGATGGCTCTGGAAACCTATTGCATAAAAAGAATAGTGACTGCTGTGTGTGAGCAGCCAAGAAGCTCCAATTGTACGTCTGCTAATTGTTATATCCAGTATAACTGAGTTGCCACTTTCTTATCCCTCCCTTTGTCTCAAAGTTGTTGTGTCATGAATTATTGCTTATTGTGTACTAGAAATCACTTTGGTCTGGACAGGTTTGCCTTTTTTTTTTTTTTAATTATTATTACTTGTGTGAGTATTGCTTATCATCTGCATAGGGCTTGGGTTCTGACCCATTCATTGTGCGATGTTTGCAAAGACCTTTGCAGTGGCAGAGAAACATGGAGAGAGGTGAACCCTCAGGGTCAAATCACCAAAAAGGAAATGGAATTAGTAAACCTTTTTTTTAAAAAAAAACAAACAAAAACCATAAACCTTCTCATGGATCTGTCTTTGAGTCCAGGGGAGATCAGGCACACAGTATAGTTTTTAAGGCTTGGAGTTGTCAAAATTAATCTTGGAGGGCAGCATTAAAGTGTTTGGCATCACACACCTGAATGAAGGTGGAGTTCAATGCAGCAAGAGACTCAGATGAGGTGGAGGCTGTGGAACCAGTGCCAGTTTTATGTTATATGAGCTGGGCTCAGCCTCCAACTGGACCACAATGATGCAGGAGAAGCAGGGGTTAAACCGTAGTATTTAGAATTAAAAAAATAGAATATTTCTCCACTGACTTCAGAAACTAACTGCCTCCAGCAACTTCTGGACATTAGGAGTGTTAAGCAGGAATTAGGGTTTCCAAGTCTGGCAGACCTGAAGTTGTCAACCCTTGGAAGTCCCCGTTAAAGTGTGGCATCAGATTCTTGACAGGCTGTGGGGGAGCCAGCATGGGGGCTGATAAGAAACTGCCCAGTTCAGTCATGCTCAGTGTTCCATTTTTGCATCAGGAGAATTGCTGAAAGCAAGATGTTTCCATAAAAAGTTACACTTTCAAAGCACAAACCTTTCCCAGTGGAGAAATGTTCCATCAGAAAATGTTGGACCAGTTTGACTCTTGGCATACTCTAAGGTACAAAAGCTCATTGCATTTTAAATGAACTTCAGCAGCCTTAGCCTATGCCAACTCTCAAATAACAAATCAAGCAAACTTGGCTTTTTCTCCCATAATTAACCAACCTAATAATTCTGTTGTCATTTTCCCCTTTTGCTTCACTGAAGGAAGAAAGGTTGTGTTTGCAGCACACCAAGACAGTGTTTGCTTCTAGTTTCATTGCCCTGGAATTTGAAATTCATAAACAGTCCTGATATAAGTATATATAGCTTTAATTGCAAATTATGCATGTATGACAGCACCAAAATTCAATTATCTTCAGGACACATGTGATCAGACTTTGTTTTATGAAACATTTTTTTGACAAAGTCCTTTCTAAAACCAACATGAAATGCCCATTTTCTCCAGGGACAAATGAAAGACAAAGTCTGCCTTGCCAAGGTTTGAACACACGGCTTTTGAAAGTCTAACCAGTTAACACCTAATGCTTAGACCTTTTCCTCTCCAACATTAAAGTTGCATGAGAGGTGAAGAGTATTTGCAATGAAAAATGAGTGGCAGAGCTAAAATCCTGGAGGACAGGTGCATTCTGAAGAATAATGAAATAAAAATGTTCAGATGATGTTAAAGTCTGGTAGGAACTGAAAACTCAGGCAGTGCAGAAGCTAAGGGTGAGTGTTTATGTATTTGTCAATGCAGATGAATTAACACACTGTACAGCCTGCCTTACGTTGTGTTACCTGAAAACGATGATTTACAGCAATTTTCCCATCTCATATCTGCAAAATTATGTGTGGTTACAGAACTAACACAGTAATGCCGATTCATCTTTTGTACATACCAGTACCTCTCTGCAGTAACCTACCTCACTTTAAGTACAAGGGAAATAAAATTTGGTACCTATTTCTTAACTTTTGAATATGAATAACCACTACTAGGCTATGTGTTCATTCTTAACTCGTTGCTTACGTGAGTCATTTATCAACTTAATATTGTTTGAATATGTGCTTTTTATCATTCAGTTCCTCAACTTTTTTTTGAAAAGAAAAAAAGCTGACTCCACGAATGTTGGTAGGCAACAAAGACCAATGGCACTGTAGAAATGCCATTAGTGAGGGCACGTACTTGTGGACTCCATAGGAATCATCAGCATGCCAGATATTTCCCTTTCCGCAGCCTATGCCCCTGCAACTCTACCATCTGCTGCAAAATAAAAATTCAGAATCTTTTACTTACAATTTTCTATCTAAAAAATACAAATAATTTAAAAAACTCTTCTCAGTAGGTGAAAACCATGCAGATACCAAGCAGTGTACTGGGCGTGTGTCTCTGGAGAAAATGCCAGGTTATGGGGAGTGTTAAGTGGCAGCCAGCATGACAATAACAAAAGACATGAGCATTCAAGCGTGAAATCAGAGAACCTTTCCAGCGGCAGCATTTTGCTCTGTGATATGTTGCATTCAGATCTGTGAGAAGGTTTTGTACATAATTTAGGGTAAAGCTTTAATATTTGATCGGAGAGCTAGCTTCGAATGAAGTGCCAGCATAAAAGAAGTCAAAGGCAAGTGCCTTCCTCCAAAATCTTTCATGTAGTAGGTACACCAACTTACTTGTGAATCATCGTTCATCATTTAATTATGTAGCACTGTTATGCACTTTAGAGTTCATATGGCATGAAACAGAATGATCTTGAGGGTGGTAGCCCACTCCTACAAAGGTTTTTATTGCATTATTTGAGGGCCTACAACAAGACTGCTGAAAGTATTCAACTGGAAGAGTCTTTAGCCTACCATAAAAATGTCAGTAAAAATAAAGTCACCTTTCTCCAAATTTCAGCTTCCCAAAATCAACTATTTTTTCTAGAAAAACAAAACTGGATGGCCTGAATTTTCACAGAAAAGCACAGAACATCTGGGAATGTTTAATGTCCTGAGAAACAATCAAAATGTTTAAACTACATCAGGCACTTTTTGCAAGAAGCTTTATTTTGTTAGGTTTCCAACTTCCTGTCCACCCCAAATAACAAATAACATTTCTAAGTACTTCCAACACCCATTGTTGAGTAACTTCAAACCCTTGGTGGGATGGGTCTGGTTCAGACACAGGCCATTAAGATTGTTAAAAAATTCTGTGGCCCAAGGTACTGACTGAGGATTTATAAGGCAGCGAGATGCCATACCAAACACCCTCCTTCGCTGCTGGGCACAGCTGCTGGTGGTGGTTGGCTGTGCAGCTGTCTGTAGGTCACTCTGAGCTGAGTGCCTGGCTAAGGTGGGGTGAAGCATCCACTGAAGTGAATGGGACTGCCATGAGAGCAGGCAGCAAGGTTCTGAGAAGGGCAAAATGCTTTTTGTGGTCCCCTGCTTGTGCTGCCTTACATGGGACATGAGAGGGTTTGACTTTCCGGAACCATGGTGCTTGCGGTAGGGTAGGTCACAATCCAGCCTGAAAGCTGTCACCCCCATGCTCAGAAGTAACCAGTGAAACAATCCAGGATTCCCATTTTTAGATTCATAATTATTTGATCCAGGTTACACAGTGCAATACCAGTCATTGTGTTCTTGCCTCTTGTATTTAGCTGCAAACACCTGTGAGGCATTTCCTCCCCAGTTATCTCTGTGGTGGGCTACCAAGCGCTGACTGTGGGGAGTCTCTGTGGCAAGAGCACTCACAACCACATACATTTTCTCCTAGCTGGGAACTTTGCTTTCAGAGACACATCCTGGTTGAGAAACCCCAGTCATACAATTAACTCTCAGCAGGTGCATTTCATATTGCATCAATGAGTGCCTCCTAACAGAGTCTTCATCACTCTCAGTACAACAAAGGTGTCCCCTTGTTTTAAATGTCGCAGCTTTTTTTGACTTTTTCTTTCAGGAGTTGATTTTTATTGCTGCTCTTCTCTGTACTTTAGCCTGGCCCTTTCTGTACATATCTTTGTCCTGTAGACATCACAGATTACGAGTCCATCAGGGAACCTAGTAATATCTTTTCATTTTCACGGTGCATCACCACCCAGGTGCCTTTCTGCTGGCTATTTTTTGCCCTGTGTCTGCAAGCTGCTCCATGGTTTTGGTTATCATTGAAGAAATCAATAGGTTTCATAGCACCTCAAAAGAGGCAATAAGCACTTTGCAGGATCAGCTCTTAGGCCTTGGCTTCCTTGCTGATGAATGTGCTATGATAATAATTCCTGAAGTTTCACTATCTCTGTTAGCCTTTGTCATGAGAATCTGAGTTGCTGTTATGGGGAATGACAGTGAAATAAAACTAAACTGCGCTGGAAATGTTTTTTTAATCTCAGTGCCATAAATTTTTTACTACTTAAGGTCTTCAAGCCATCTGGCTTCATGAAGAGACTATTTGGGCATACTTGTTAATGTGATTGGGATGATACCTTAAAAAGGGGACCAAGTCCTTAAGTAATACCTTTTTCTCTTCAGAAGGCAGTAATTTCAAAGGTAATAAGTACCACAGCACAGTTCTCATTAACAGAGGTAGAAGGAGCCACTGCAGCTGCTCATCAACAACCTTACTCACAGTGTTTGGTGCATACTACTCAGTCTTTGCTTCCCGTTATGAATCACAAATGACCTCATACACTCCCAAAGCAATTGAAGATGGATTTGCAAAACCTTTTGTAGGGACAAGACTTTAGGTTACGAGAAGTTGGAGGGAAAACATTAATGAAAAGCAGAAAATTTAAATTAAAATTTTTAATGTGAAGTAAACATATGTTACAGCCACTGAGCTTTAAGAAAAAAAACTTAAGGGTAGCTCCAGAAAAAAAGTCACAGCCGCAGTAGCAATACTAATAACAGAAAGTATATCAGAGTTACTATAGATTTTTTTGTAATATTACTTGAAGTGTTACGCATAATCACTCCTTAAAAATTCAGTCTATTTTTGAACTGCTCAGATATTATAAACTTTGAGATATGCTTTCCCAACTTGAAGAAACTGTTTGTTCTTATCCCTATAAGCAATGTATTTATATCAACATCTATAGCGAATCCATAAGCCAAAAAAATGGGCTCATTAATGTGCTATTTCATCTAAATGTTAACTAGCAGCCCATCGCATATTGTTTTAGGCAGATTTTGGATCTCAACCAAGAGATGCCCGAACAAATCGAAAAAAAATGACTGAGGAAATAGAAACTTCAGAACACATTTCCATGTTCTAGAGAGTGTAACACCTGTAACACATTACAAGCCATAAACCTTTTAAATTAGTACTAGTCAGGAAGTAGAGACATTTGTTATGGGAAGAAGTTCTTTCTTTTTCACTGGAAATGCTGAAATCTGAAGGGGTTTTTTTCACTTTTGAAACTGCCACTAGTTGCAACATCCTGGACTATTAGGAACCACATAAAAGAGCTTTTGGGTCATCTACATCTGGGTTCCACTTACAAAAAAAAAAAAAAGGCAGTATAATTCATGTTAAGTGTCATGGCTTTATGGACATCAAGTCTTCTCAGAGAACAAAAATTTAGAATTCATGTTCTTCAAGAAATTTTAGAAAAAGATGGATTCTGGTTCAGACAGAAAATGAGAGGTTTTGCGTCTCGAAAGAAAGAAATTCTAGGGAGAAATAATTTAGAAAAAATATAAATATTTTAGCATTATTTTTCCCAAGTATTTCAGCAGCCCTTACTCTAGGGAGCATTCGTGGAAGTGTCCTAGGAGATGAAGGCAAACTGAGGACTTGGCAGGTGTGGTGACGGCCTCGAAGCTCTTCATTCTGGATGTGTAGCCTGGGAGATCCAAGGGTTCTGGTTCTACCTCAGGTTTGCAGGGCTGCCTGACCCCTTACTGCAAATCCACAGCTGGAAGCATAGAAATACTCGAACGTAGGGTCAGACCAGAATTCCTAGGGGTTTCAGAGCCTCTCCTTACAAGTCAGAGCCCTGAAGTCCCTAGACAGAAGTAGAACTCCCGCAGGTTCACAAATGTAAGACCCTGCCCTGCAGAACATGGCTTGGGCCCTCCGAGAGCTGCCACCTCTGCTTGGCTCTCTGGTCCCTGGCAGTGAAGGAGGTCTGAGGGAAGGGAAAAAATCTAATTAAAGAACAACTTCAAGATGGTATATGTAAGCCAGCTGCACTGTTGTCTTCCCAAGATGAGATGCCTGCAGGTGGATAAGGGAAGAACAAGTCTCATGCCTGAAAAATTTATAATGGAATTTTCCCTTTTGGATAACAATTGTCCTAGAGACCAGCTGAACCATCCAAATAATTGGATTTTGCTGTTGTTACATGGTTAATACAAAGAAAACTAATGGGAAATATTAGTCCTTCAGGGAACTGATAGACTTCTGTACTTACACGTTACTTAGTTGTTCTCTTTAGAAAGTTAAAAAATATCTGGTGTGTATATAGAATGTAAAGAAGCCAAGCTGCTGCTTCAGCTGTCTTCAACCAGGAGTCTGTGAACAAACCTTACCATGAATAATATTCACATGTATGATTTCTTCATGTGTTCTCTTGTTCATGCTTATTAACTTTCTGGGAACCACTTGCCTAAATTAGCCGCTGTGCCCAAGAAGTTACAATCTTCAGATTACTGAGGGAGCAACCTAGCAACCATGCATGGTTTCGTCCTGCTGCACTGAGATGAAAATCCTCCAAAGAGCTTCAGACACATACTGATATCTAATCTGTTTTTTTCACCACAAACTGCTATGGCAGCCATTAGGTCAGTGCAAAGCCATTCTTCTTAATTGTTTTATATTGGGTAAATACCTGATTTATACCTTTCAAAAATGCCACAGATTTGTTCCTTACTTGGCAGTAGATAAACCTGCTGCCATAACATGTTTGACCTAACAGACATCCATATGATAGCTGTCACTTCAGAGCCACTGGACCAAATTCTCTCTCTTTTGCAAGTTCCTCTGTTGACAAAGCTTTGTGTCAGCACAGGTAACAAGAAATTTTGACAACAGTATAACACCAGGAATGCTTTCCTTTGACTGTTGTTTTGTCTTAAATAAAAAGGTCTATTGTGGTTCACTAGATGTGCTGTTACAAGGTATTCTTGCAGCTCCTTTGTGTGTGCACTACCGAACCGCAAACAGTGGAAATGATCAAAACTCTCCTTAGTTCACCATGTCATACTGCCAGATGTAAATGAATTAGAGGAACAATGTAAGTACAAGAAAGTGAGCATACAGCTTTCAATAATTTCTTCATGGTGAAGATAAGCAAAGGTCATTATCAAAAACATTATTTTTGCATTTCAGTGGAAAAGACATCCTTTTTGCCTAACAGTTTTTGTCAGACAAAGCTAAAGAATAAAAGTTCTGACCCTTTTTTCAGCTCTGTGTGTATGTGTATGCCCAGCCCAAATCTCCATTTTCAGATGCTTCCCCACATATTTCAACTGACTGTAGGTAAAGTGCCAAAAAAAAAAAAAAAAAACAAAAAAAAAAAAAAAAAAAAAAAAAAAAAAAAAAAAAAAAAAAAAAGAAAAAGAAAAAGAAAAAGAAAAAAAAGAATCTTTCCAGTATTTCACAAAATCAGAGAATGGTTTAGGTTGGAAGAGACCTCTGGAGGTCATCTGGTCTAACCCCTTTGCTCAAGTAGGGCCACCTGCAGCAGGCTGCCAAGGACCATGCCCAGAAAATATAAATAAAAGCAAATCTATTTTAAATGATATATGAGAGATGGTCAAATATATGTGAGTTGCTATTTTTATCCTCACGGAAATGTAACAAATGTGTTGAAAAGCATTAAAGAAAACATAGTTTAATTTAAAGTAGGATTTTTTGTTTAGTCAACCAGCTACCACTGGGAGGGAGTCAAATGATAAACTCCCCTTTGGAACCTAAATCCTCTCTTTGATGTCCCATCACGGTGTTGATATGTTAACCTGGAGCACATTTGACTTCCTAGTGCTTCTTCCGCCATCTGTGTGGACAGTGATTCCAGATACGATAGAAATGTTAAAGCAGTTGCACAGGAGAAGATGATCTTTGCAAGTGGTGCCCACTGAAGAGAAGTGAGGGCAGATGAATTAAAGCAGATCCCTTGGCACTTCAGGTTACCGTCTAAGCAAGGACAAGGCTTTTACCAGATGTGTAGGAGAATTAGGGAGTCACAGGCGATAGTCCAGTTTTATTTCACGTTCCTAATTCACTAGAGCAATGAAGGAAGACATGTCCCTGGATTTACGTTTTTCCCAAGTTTTTCCTCCTGATGATCAGTGTGCTTGTAATTCTAGGCTAATTCTGCTCCAGACTAACAAAAGTTCATGAACTCTGTCCCCTTCTTACCTTACTGAAACTGATACCCTTTTCATTCCCAGGGTGCAATTTGCTAGGAATGGCCAGATGTCATTTAAAGTTGTGGGAACAAAACTCTTTCCTGAGTCTCCTAACTCCATAGGAATTCATTACCTTAATTTCCCACTTGTACTTTTGAAGAGGCATTTTTTGACTCTTTTTACCAAAATTTTCTAGTCAGTGCAAAATTTTGCCCAAGTAGCGATGCCTGTTGTCCATGTGTAATGCTCATGGCATGTAATGAATGCTTTCATTTGATTGTAATCTTTAGAGTCTGCATGATTTAAATCATGCTTCACAGCTTAATTAAAAAGTATTGTAAAGAAAAGACCCAGTTCTCCAACTGTAACCCCCCCATCCTCTCCTAAATAGAGGAAGGACTTCTTGCTGTCTTTTCTTAAATGTTGAGTGTATGAGTGTGATAGTGATGAGTAAGAGATCTATAAATGGGTTCTGGTGAGGAGTAAACATCATGTGGTCATTCACTTTGGAACCTTTTTGAGTGGGAGGCATTTGCTGAACCTTGGTGCACTTGCTATAATCACTGATTTTCTATGAAGTGCTAAGGGAATATATCTATTTTCTCCTTTGTAAAGTTCCTTCTTACAAAACAGGCTGTTTTAACAAAATCTTAGGGTTAAGTATATAAGGCTAGCAACTGTTTGAATAAATACAAATTTTATTTAGCCCTCAGGTGATTCATGCATGTTCTTTAATTGTAGAATATTAGCACTGAATGTGGTCATTTTATTGCATTACAATTTGGCTACAGACAAAATCTGGATTAATTTCATATTTCATCTTCTTTCAGCTAACATGTTGTATGAGAACAGAAAGTACTGACAGCTGGAATTACTGGTACCTTTTTTTAGAGTAAATCTTTCATCTACTTGCTGTTAAGCAGTTTGGGTATATTTTCAGAAAATAAAAGGGAGATGCAACATTAAAAACTGTACTTTAGAAGGAAAAAAGTCAGATTTTGCAATTCATTAATTTATTT
Organism: Syrrhaptes paradoxus; assembly: GCA_013400615.1. NCBI lineage: Eukaryota > Metazoa > Chordata > Aves > Pterocliformes > Pteroclidae > Syrrhaptes > Syrrhaptes paradoxus. Next base: position 17,683 of record VZTO01024807.1, read on the forward strand.
TGATGTATTTTTGAAGTTGCATCTATGTTGAATAGAACAAAAATTCAATTATTTTTAGCATAAAAACAGACTTTTTTTTGCATGGTTGGAAGACTCAAGAACCCAGTCTTTTTTTGTCCCAGAAGCTAACACTGCCATCTCCTCGGCTGCAATCACAAGCCTGCAGTTTCTCAGACATGGAACCAAGAGAGTCTTGAGGGCTGAAGAAAACCCTAATGCCATGATTCAAAAAAGCTCCTAAGCTTGTGCTTATGTCCGTCCTTAATCAGGACAACATTTAAGCATTTGTTGTCAAGTATATCCTTTTCTGTTTCCTTTAAAATGGCAGAGTGTTGTTCAGTAGAATGAGGTTGACTGGAGTGGCAAGAGAGGCGCTGGTAGATAAGCTGCAGCAGCTGAAAGAATAACCAGGGAACATAACTGTGAGGATTATTAATGTACCATAAGCAACCTATTTTTGAGTTTGCAGACTCTCATTGATCTCTGGAGGAGTTTGAGCTCTAAAAATAACGTGCCTTTGGGAATAGGGAGAGAGAGAGAATTGGAGCTGGCTGAAGGGAGATCTGTGTGGGTTGGAGCATCATGGGGAGATAATAGATGGGCTGCTGACTGCAAAGAGATTTCAGGTAGCAACTATAAGCAACCAGAGAGCAGAGAGTACACCTGAGAGAAAAATAATATTATTAGCAGGTGTTAAAATAGCAGTGCTTGCAAGCAGTGTGCCTTAGCCAAAATGTGAGAACAGTGGGCTTGATTTTCCTCAGCACCTGAACATGGAGGCAAGGCTCATCATCATGACAATTTGGTTGCTCCTGCATTTGGATGGCAAGTGGCAGGGTTCTTGGGGACTGCAGTATTTTTTTTTCTCCTCCTTTTAATTAACTAATCTTGTAGATGCTTGACCTCCTAGAAGACTGAGTTTCCTTTGACTAGTGTTGCAATGGCTCAGTTGTGACTGGGAGAGCTGGAGACAGGAGACATTTTGGAAGGTCCACTGCCTCGTAGGAGTCCTGTGCCACTTGAGGGGGTGTTTGCTTGGCTGGCTGGGATGTGATGCCAGCTGGGACCTTTCAGCCCTGAGGTCATAAAGGTATTAAGTGATATTAATATTGATCTCAGCGAGAGCTGAGTATCAAAGGTCTGTGATCTATGAGGGAATGAAGGGAGGACAAGAGACTATTTGAAGAAATGGATCATACAGCTAGCTAAAAGTAATCCCAGCAACCAGATTTCTTGGACTATTAACAGCACATTAATACAGCATATAACACCTTGTTGTTTTAGCTTGTAAACTCACTGACAGTTCCACAGCAAAGCAGGAGCAAGCAGGGACCTTGCACCTGGCCCATGAATCCACTGTGACCCTTGTGAGTGGAGGAGCTTCCCTCAGGACAAAGGCTATTCACAGGCTCATTGTCTGAGGCTTGAGAGCACCTCCAGAGACTGTCCAGTCCAACCCCTTGGTCAGGACAGGGTCATGGCACAGGGCCATGTCCAGGCATGCTTTGAATATCTCCAAGGATGGAGACTCCACGACATCTCTGGGCAACCTGTGCCAGTGTTTGACCACCCTGAGAGTAAAAGAAGTTTTGTTTTCCATTTAGGTGAAATTCCCTGTATTTCAATTTGTGCCTGTTGTCTCCTATCCTGTCACTGAGCACCACTGAGGAGTCTGGCTCCATCTTCTCAGTACCCTTACCACCAAGATTGCTGGGGGCTTGGTATGTGCAGCGGAGGCTGACTGGCATTAGGAGCTCAGGAAATAAGGAAAGGCTAAACTACTTGGAGAGCAAGGTAGAGGAAGGTGAGCATGGAGCTCCCACAGAGGGCAGATGTCTCCTTCTGGATGACACCTGCAGGAAACACAGCCTTACCATCTAAGACACTGAATCTCCTAGAAAGGTATAAAAAATGTCATATAGAAGTTGTGGATACCCCATCCCTGGAGGTGTTCAAGGCCAGGCTGGATGAGGCTTTGAGCAACCTGGTCTAGTGGAGGGTGTCCCTGCCCATGGCAGGGGGGTTGGAACTTGATGATCTTTAAGGTCCTTTCCAATCCTAACCATTCTGTGATTCTATGATTCTATAATCCTAAAACCTGGAATGGTAAATTACAGCTGTCCCCATTCTGTGATTTTATGATTCTATAATCCTAAAACCTGGAATGGTCCTTCATGCCACAGACCTGCCCGTGATATGATTGGAAGCAGAACCTGACATTGGCCTCTTTCAGCAGAAGAATCAGAAAACCCTTGTGACACTGAGGACCACATGATGCTCAGATGTGCCTGCACACCCTCTTGCCTGATTCTGGGCTTGGGTGCTCGGGTTTAATCATAGCTAGCAACGTTTTATCCACCAACCACTGGAAAACAGTCACCTTGGGATATTCGGGAACAGGCACAGAGAAGTTTGAAAAAGAAAAGAGAATACTCAACTGAAACACACGGAGAGTGTGTGTAGGCAGGCGGTAATTGCATAGGACAGGATTACACATGCATGTATATCCTGGGGAGCCATCAAATACAACCCTAAGGTTGGATTTTGGTTTTGAGATCAGAAAGATAACTACCTAAAATTACCTGATTGGAAAGAAATTTCAGCTGAAGCAAAATAGCACATTGTCTTACTGAATCAGGCTATGAGATGATTACACTGTTTGATTGCTAATGGCCACAGAGCACGTTAGTAGTGCTACGTGTGGTTTTATGACCTCTTTCTTGTGGACAATGACACTCCCTCACTTTTTTTTCCAAGTCAATTAACTTTTGACTTCTTTATTCAAAAGTTGCCAACGCTTTCAAGCAGTTAGTGTAAGCCATGCAGGGTTTCTCTTAATAGCACCTCTTTTCTCCAGGCAAGTGTTTCTTCTGAAAGCTAGGCAATTCCAGCCTTCTGAATGTCCCTCCAATATTTGTCCAAATGTATACAGCCTACACATGTAAAAATTCACTTTATATAATGCATCATGAAGTATAGAAGGTTGTGGCTTTTTGTCTACATTCTAAGCATTTGTTAAAGGTTCATGACTTCAATAAAATTTACCAAAACCAGAGATATTCCTCCACCTCAAATACTTATGTCTTAGCTGATTAAACATATATGCTGGGAAAGTTAGTGTCTTGAACTTCTGAAAGTTAATTGCAAAACTGGTTTTCATCAGTACTGAGCTGTCTGGAACCACCGATATCAACAGCAACCACTGATATCTCTTAACTTCAAAGAGAACAGGAACAGACTCTGTGCTAGGCTTCAGATTAGCTGTTACTATGCAGGAAAGAGTCACTGTAGGCAGGTCAATGGAAATTGCTCATCATTGCCCACACAGCAGCTAAACACCCCCCCACCTCATTTTACATAAGTAAATAAATTAACTCCAGTGTGATTTATACAAACAGCAGAGAAAATACTATGCTACCATGTCTAGAATACTGTCTTCAGTGCTGGTCAGTCATGAAAATTAAAGTAGAAATAGGGGACGAGTAGAGTTGTGACAAAAATAGTTACAGGAACAGATACACTACGGAAAGAAGAGAGGCTGAAAATCCCTGGGACTGTTCAGTTTGGACAGGAGACAGAGAAGGAGAGTGACTGCCAGTAAGGACTCCAATGGGTGGAACAGAGAAAGGAAGAGATGAGGATAATCAAAGCAGCTAAAAAAAAGTATTTTAAAAAGAATATATGTACATATCCCTATATATGTATGCCAGTAAATAGTATTTACTGGTAAAATTAAATACTATTTTGATTTTTATCCAACTGATGCATCCCTACCACCTGCAGTGTGTTCACGCTGCTGTGCCCTATGGCAGGATTTGCCATCTATGCCAGCTGAGGCCGTACCAGGGCTTCCCTGGGGATGAGTTCCAGGGTCCATGTAGGGCTGGACCCTGCTGGCCCAAGGGCAGGGGCAGCCCAGGAGCCCCCCACGCCCTGCCAGGCACCCAGGGGCAGCTGGGCAATGGGACAGGATGGGGGTGGCAGCCACCTGGTCCTGAGGGCAAAACTCAAGGCTTTAAATGCCTGAGCTCTTAACAGAATCACGAAGTTTCATCTGACAGAGATTTGGAGCGTAGGTGGAAAAAGCTAGTGGATCAAAAAGATTTGTTTCACACCCACTCCGTATTCCCCGAGGTTGGGCATAAACAAGTACACTCAGTGAAAGCCAAATTGCAGGTGCGGAGACTATACTCCCCCTCAAGACTTACAGATTCTTTTCTGCATGCTCTGAAAATAACCTGTGAGTGCCCTGATAAATGATTAATTTCTGGTCTTGTATTTGTCACACAGGTCTGACAAGAGAAACTGAATGGATTTCAATTAATTGAGATAATTTTAAATATTTTACATATTTGTATGAAGACTATGAACTTCCTGACTCTGCAATACTGCATAGGAAGCATCTTCTTTGTACATTTATATCAACACTTTCTTGTTCATTTTGTTTAATATAGGAAAGTACTGCTGAAATAAAACAGAACACAGCAAGTAGCAATGAATGTGTATATATTAATGAATTATTTTGACCTGAAAATGGGAAAAGTGTAATTTGAAGTTTGAGCAAAAGCAGAATAAATACTTTTTTTAAAAATAAAAAAACCCGAATAATTATTTGTAATTAATTTGGTTTCTTTCATTTTGAAAAAAAAAACCCACAGCAATATGGACAAAAGAATTTTAAAATAATTTGGCAAAACATGGAATAAATGAGAAATGTAACATCTAATCTCCTGTTGTCTACTCCTGGTTATAGAACAGGAATCCTGTATCATGTGTAATAAAGAAAATGAAAATATTAAAGGGGTGGTCTTTCTGGTGAGTTTAGCTAAATTCTTCTTTTGTTGTAGAGACAAAGTATTTCTTTTTCTTGAAAATCTAAAATGCACTGGTCTTCTGATTTTTATACGTCACCTTTACTTTATACACCGAAAATACAAGATGTGAACTAGCTGACAGAAAACCCACAATCTTTATTCAAATAAACAGGTCATCCAACTTTGATGGAACATGCTCCTGAATATAGGTTTGTGGTGGGTTGGCCCTTGGCTGGGGGCCAAACCACACACCCGCTCACACAGTCCCTGCCCCCACCCAATCATAGGGGAGAGAATTAAAGAGGTAAACGGCAAAGAGGACTCGTGGGTTGAGATAAGGACAATTAAATAACTAAACTACAATAATATTGGAAATAATACTATATACAAATATACAATGTGATACACAGTGATACTGCCACTCTCCCACCTGATGACCAAAGGCCCAGCCCACTCCCGGCCAA